>JAODAL010006877.1:0-129815 GCA_025379985.1 Phyllomedusa bahiana | reverse complement strand
TTTTTGCAGGGTTTTTTGCTTTATTAATCCAGTTTCAAGCATGCTTGAGAAAGACTTTTTATAGCTCAAATTTTTCTTCACTGGAGAACTTTGGTTTCTAATGGATTTTTGAGTACTACCTTCATTTTCACTGTTCTGGATATTAAAGTTGACCTATACGGTCTTAAAAATGGAGCTAATGGTATCTACAGATAGCTGCTACTTTACTGCTTCCGACACTGTTAATTTGTTCTCTCTCTTAACATTAGCTTCAGCATCAATATGCTATTAAACCCTTATAGTGTCAGCTAGTTGGACTTCACCACTTGACCACAATGGAGAGCACTCAGGTTCACAACCCTTAAGCTGTGATAACCACCCCCCTGATAGTCTATGCACTCATTTTATGCACTGTGAAGTGGGTGATCACCACTGCTTGAGGGTTGTAAACCTTAGCGCTCTCCACTTTTCAAAACTGAAATGTGAAGACCACAAGAGGAGTTTGGAAACAAATAAATAAAGCTAGAATCAGTATAGTGTAGAAGTCTGGTAGAGCATTAGAAAATGTACACATTCTTCAACTAGTCCTACAGAAAACGAGGTGTAATATAAATACTTTAATGTGAAAATGAGATTTTAAAAATCTACTCCTTAAGGTAAAAAAGGTTGGACCCAATCCAGATCGCCTTATGGAAGCTCTCAAGAAGTTGATTTTCCCTGGTGAGGCCTTAGCCAGACAGATACTGTATAAGAATAGCTGTCCATATAATAGAAGACTCCAGTCTACAGAGTTAGAACTTCTCATACAAGGGGGTTTCCAGTGAAGGACAGCCATCATGAAGTACATATGCTGCATTAAAGCAAATGGACAAAGCTTGTCTTCATTAGACAAACCCTTTGATTGGTCAAAAGTTGTAAGATATTTGAAAATAAAATGGTAAAATAGAAATGGCACATGTTGGCTTTAACCTCTTAATCCTTCATGACTTATATATCTGTCATGGAGGCATTAAGTTTTTCTGGAATGGGCAAAATGAGCTATGTCCACTTCATACCCAGTGGGTGTCAGATGATAAGCACAGATGACAGCTGCTATTAAGGGCTGAGTTTGTAGATCCCGACCATTTAGCCATTAAGGTGCCACTGTCCAACACAAACGTAGGTTGTCATTTGATTGCCATGGCAGTTGGGATGATTGATGTTATCCCCCAGGTCTGCCATGATTAAACTTTTATTGCACTCTGCTAGAGGGGAAAAAAAATGGGAAATACCCATTTTCTCCAAATTGGTACCAATGATAAAACCAGCATTTTCATCACTCCACAAAACCTGAACCTTCACACAGCTCCAATGGCCAAAAAACAAAAATGTGATTGGTCTCATTTTTTAAATAGTAAAGCATAACGAAAACTATATAAATTGGGTATTGTTGGAATCATCCTGACCCACATGATAAAGATGATGGCTATGGTGAACTGTGTAAAAAGAAATCCCTCTAAAAAAATTACGCAATTTTCCCAATTCTCTGTCACAAACAAGTTTTATTTACTTACCAATACGTGATTTTGTGATTTAAATAGTACCATTATAACTTACAGCACATTCCACAAAATACCCTCATACAGCTCTCTAGATGGAAAAATAAAAAAAAAGTTATGGCACGTGGAAGTTGGAAATAAAAAGAAAAAGCAAAATCCAAAAATGAGTGCCTCATTAAGGGGCTAATTGCTGCACATACAAGTCATAGAAAACAGGAAATTTACTGTCTTGGAAGCAGTTTTTCTTAGCAAAGCAGAATAAAGGTGAAGGAGTTGAATATTACAATTTTATTCTTGCTGCTTTTAGTCACAATTCCCAGTCATGTCAAAGTGTTTACAAGTTGATTGACATGCTTGTTAATTTTAATGTTGTCATTGAATATTTTGCACTATTGGAAACACAGAACAATTTGGTAGAAACAAAGGAAGTGAGTACTAGCAATCTATCCTCTGGATAGAATTATTTGTATTGTGGGAGCATGGTTTTGGCATGCTATTCATTTCCCTCCCTGTGCTGAAATCATTCCATATCACAATTAGTGAAGTAATTTAATTCATGGTTTCTATTAATTAACGTGCAATGTAAGTGGGTTATTATGGTAATTCTATATAATAACTCAGGTGCATCTTCTTTTGTCTTAGTCAAGCGCTGGGTGTGGTGACAAGAGATGACAAAGTTTGTTGAACGCCACGGAGTTTGCTGCTTTCAATTATGGTTACATAAATCATCATTGTAAATAAAGCTCTCATGAGATAAGGATTCTCACACTACTACATTTACTGACTAGCATTTTCTACACCAGTCTTAATAGATTGTTGGATTGAACTGGGCCAAATTAATTAAAAGAGGGTAACAATTACTCTATTTATCACACTACCAAAAGTAATTTATTAGGTTAACATATTTGTAAAACTTAAAAGGGTATTCCCATTTCATTATTTAGCTTTAAACATGTAAGGAAAGGCAAATAAATATTATTACTGTCAAGGGGGTCGCGGGCGCCGCTGCCCCCGCAGCCGGTCCCCTCCCCGCAGGGGGCTCGGTGCGGGCATCGCGGCCGCCCGCGACCACCCCCGTGCCCACGTTCCCGGCGTCTGCTCCCTTACCTGGCCCCGCTCCAGTGAACGCCGCTCCCATCCGTGCTGGCCGTCGGGCTCGTGCCCGTTCCTTAGCGCGCGCGCGCAACACTTGGTTTAGATTTAAAGGGCCAGTGTCCCTTTAATTGGTTGTTTGCCGGACGTTGGTTCTATTTAAGGGTTACGCCCCCAGCACTCGCTGCCAGATTGTTGGTGTGCGTTTAGTGAGCTTAGAGTTCCCCATTGTCCCGTATTGATTACCCTGTCCCATCCCGTTTCCGCTACGTTTCCTAAACCCTTGCCTGTTGCCCCGCCTGCCCTGACCTCTGCCTGTACCTGACTACGAACCTCTGCCAGCCTGCCCGACCTCCTTGCCTTCCAGACTACGCCTCTGGATTCCAAATCGTACCTTGCAGTACCCCCGGCCGCCACCGCAAAGCCAGTCAACGCAGGGGTAACGACCTGGTAGCCTCACGCCGCAGCAAGTCCCCTTCCCGCTTTGGGGCCGGGCCTGGTGAATACCGGGGCTACTTAGACTCCGTTCCCTGGCGTGGCTTACCCCCCCAAATCGCTTGGCGGTGGTCCACGGATCCACCGAATCGTTACAGTACAATCTGGCCATGGTTCCGCCAGGGTACCTCTGCCCGAACTCCGGGACGTTTACTACGGCCGTCGCCCAGCAAGCCAGCGTATCGACCAGCTCGCGGCCATGATGCAGAACCTTGCGGCCCGCTGCCTCCCCCTGGGGCCCCGCTGCCGTCTCGCTGCACCTGTTGCTCCTGCAGCCTTGGCTCGTCCTGCTCCTGCACCGGGACCTTCACTGCATCTGCCCTCCCCCTCTCGTTTATGATGGAGACCCCAAGAATGGCAGAGGGTTTTCATCACCAGTGTTCAATACACATCGAGATGTGGGACATCAATTTCCCACTGAGCGGGCTGAAGTCCGCTTCATTATTACCCTCCTAACCGGCGAAGCCTGGCCGGGGCCACTCCGCTGTGGACCGAGGAGACCCGCTAAGGGCTAACCTCAAGCCTTCCTCCAAGGGGTTCCGAACTGTCTTTGAGGAACCTAGTCGCCCCTCCTCAACTGCCGCAGCTTTGCTCGTCTCCGTCAGGGCGACTCCACTGTGGGACACACTCTGTGCAGTTCGCACCCTAGCCTCTGAGTTGGGACTGGAACAACGAGGCTCGGGTTTGGCAACTTTTTGGCAAGGCCCTCGGGACACATTAAGGAGAGCTCCGGGTCGAGACCTGCCACCTCACGGGAAACAATTGATTCGGTTGGCCACCCGATCGATAACCCGTTTTGCCGAAAGACTACAAGACTCCGCCTCCAACGCAAGTCCACCCGACCACCCCGGCTACCTCGTTTAGCTCTTTCCCAAACGCCCCCCCATTTTCCTCCGCCAACGGTTCTTGAGGACGAACCCATTGCAGGGGGAAAACGGGCACATCTGACCCAGGAGGAACGCTCCAGCGACGTCTAGGCAATTGTGCTTCTACTGCGGCGGTTTCCGGCCAAACTTCATTGGAGACTGTCCGGTGCCCCGGGGAAAAACTCCCGCACCTAGGGCTCGTAGAGAGGTGACCCAAGGTGTCAGTGCGGCCTCACCGTCTGACCTTTTCCTGTTCTTTGCGGAACTTCACCGGACAGCACCTTCCAGGCCAACCCCCCCTTCCTGGACTCGGGTCCGCCGGTAACTTCATTAGCCATGCTCTGGTGTCTCAGGTACCGCTTCCAGTGACCCCCCTGCAGAAACCCATGTGCGTGTCCTCCGTCAGTGGCAAATGCCCTTCAAGGATGCCTTTTTCGGTTTCTGCACTGCGCCCCTCACCTTGCAGATTTGGGGCGTTACATCAGGAAACTTTGAAGCTTCTCGTTCTGCCTCGATCCTCTTCTGAGATCCTCCTGGCTTCCCCCTGGTTGCAAGAGCATGCCCGACCCTAAATTGGAACAAGGGAATTCTTCGTTGGGGTCCAGCCTGTCACTCACGATGCCTTCGGCCCCTCCGCCCGGCCTTCAGATTGCCGTTTGCTAAACCTACGAATCTCTGCCAGGTCTGCCTGCTCCCTCCCAGGATATGTGTTTTTTTTCTGAAAAACAGGCCAAACTCTGCCTTCGCCCGGCCTTCGATGCCCCTATTGACCCTACAGCCCGGTACTACCCCTCCTCAAGGAGAGTTTACCCCCCTTTCCCCGCCCCGGAGACAAAGGCAATGTCCGATATATCCAAGAGAAACCTACGCAAGGGCTTCATACGCAAGTCGTCATCTCCTGGGGGAGCCGGATTCTTCTTCGTCGAGAAAAAGATGTACCCTCCCCCTGTATCGATTATCGTGGCTGAAAAAAATAACTGTCAAGATCGGTACCCCCTGCCTTTGATCTCCGAGCTTTTTTGATCGCCTACGTGGCGCAAAGATTTTTCTAAACTGGATCTCCGTGGAGCCTACAATTTAATTCGCATTCGAAAGGGTGACGAGTGGAAAACGCCTTTAACACCGAGATGGCCATTTTAAATACTGCCCATGCCTTTTGGTCTCTGTAACGCTCGCTGTTTTCCCAAAATTTCGTGAATGGGGATTTTCCGGGGACCTTCTATACGTTTGTGTTATAGTTTTATCGAACGACATTCCTCATCTATTCTCCAGACCTGGAGACCCACCGTCACCACGTCCGCCAGGTGCTCAGAACGTCTCCGGAGCCCCCAAAACTTTATGCCAAGCTGGAAAAAATGCCTGTTCGAACGCACCTCCCTGCCTTTTTAGGGTACATCGTGTCAGATTAAGGGCTTCAGATGGACCCCGCCAAGCTCTCAGCAGTCCTGCAATGGCCTCATCCAGTGGGCCTTTTTGGGGCCCTTCAGCGCTTTGTAGGCTTTGCCAACTACAATAGGGAATTTATCCTCAGTTCTCATCTCTGGTGGCTCCCTTGGTAGCCCTCACCAAGAAGGTGCCGACCCCAAAAACCTGGCCTCCCGAGGCTCAAGAGGCGTTCAAACATCTAAAAGCCGCATTGCTTCTGCTCCAGTTCTCTCTCGTCCAGACCCTCAGCGCCCCTTGGTCTTAGACGTCGACGCCTCCTCAGTTGGGCCCGGCGCCGTACTTCTTTAGAAGTCCTCCGCGGGGAAATTGCGCACTTGTGGATTCTTTTCCAAGACCTTTACCCAGCCGAGCGCAACTACACTATTGGTGACCGGGAACTTCTTGCTATTAAAATGGCCCTAGAAGAATCGCGTCCTAAGCTGGAAGGGTCTCTCCACCCCATCGAGATCTAAAACTGATCACAAGAAAACCCTTTTCTATCTGCAATCTGCCCAGCGTTTGAAACCGCGACAAGCCAGGTGGGCGCTTTTCTTTGCCCGTTTTTAATTTCCTTTTTACACTTCCGACCGGCTGAAGAAAACGTCAGGGCTTTACGCTCTCTCCAGATCCTCCGATACTGTGGGCTTGGAGCCACCCCTACAGCATATTATTCCTCCGAACGACTTCTTTCGGCTGCTCCTGTAGATCTTCAACATATACCTCCAGTGAAGACCTACATCCGTACTGCTTTGCGGCTCCGTATCCTTAAATGGGGAGATTCTTCTGAAACTGCGGGTCATCCTGGGATTCAAAAGTCCGCACAACTCATCTCCAATACAACTGGTGGGCCCCCCTCTCAAAGCAAGACGTTCGGGGCTTTGTCTCTGCCTGTGCCCTTGTGCCCGTAACAAGTTCCTCGCCTCAGACCCGCGGTCTGCTTCAGCCCCTCTCTGTGCCTGAGAAACCGTGGACCCAGATTGCTATGGATTTGTCACTGACCCGCCGGCCTCAAACCGGAAACCCCGGTCCCTTTGGGTGGTGGGTTTACAGGTTTTCCAAAATGGCTCATTTGTGCCCCTGGCCCGGCTTACCTCGGCACCCCAGCTAAACCCAGCTCTTCTTCCACCACATCTTTCCGGTTTTCACGGGCTCCATTGCACATCATCTCGGATAGGGGAGTCCAGTTCGTATCCAAGTTCTGGCAGGCTCTCTGTGCGCATTTACGGTGCAGTTGGACTTCTCATCTGCATACCACCCTCAAACCAACAGGCAGGGGGAAGGTCAACCCAAATGTTGGGTCGTATCTGCGACATTTTTGTGTCTGCCCGTCAGGACAACTGGTCCCGGCCTCCTCCCCTGGGCGGAATTCTCCGATAATTCCCTTGATCAGAATCTGCGGGGGCCCCCCCCTTTTTTATTTTTGTTTTGGCTTTTCACCCCGCCCACCTCTCCCCCTAGCCACCTCATGTCAGGTTCCTGCTTGGATGGCCCAAGTTCGGGACATCAAGTCACTCTGGCAATTACTCGTCAACCCTTCTTCGTGCCTCCTCCCGCGCTAAATTCAAGCCGATAGGGATCGGAAAGGGCCCCCCCTCCCATATTTAAGCCAGGTGATAGGGTGTGGTTTTTTCTGCCAAGTACATCGCTTCAAGGTGCCCATTTTCAAGTTGGGTTCCTAAATATCTGGTCCTTTTGTGTACTTCAGCAACTTAAACCCCGGGCTCCTACAAGCTCCGCTTGCCACCCACTCTGCGGGTTTCCCCAATGCCTTCCATGTCTCTCTCCTCAAGCCGGGGTACTGGAATCGCTTCTCCCGGGGGGCTGTCTCGCCTTCTCCTGTGGCCAACTCGGATAACTTTGAGGTCAAAGGGGGTGCTGGCACAGAAACAGTAAGGGGGAAGCGGTTCTTTTCATTGACTGGAAAGGAATCGGGCCAGAGGAGCGTTCGTGGAACCTGAGGCCAACCTGTCCCTGACCTTCTTTGCCAGGTTCAAAAAAAAGAGGGGAGACCTAAGGGGGGGGGGGGTACGTCAAGGGGGTCGGCCCCCGCTGCCCCCGCAGGGCCCGGGCCCCTCCCGCAGGGGGCTCGGGGCGGGCATCGCGGCCGCCCGCGACCACCCCCGTCCCCGGTGCCGGCGTTCTGCTCCCTTTCCTGGCCCGCTCCAGTGAACGCCGCTCCCGTCCGTGCTGGCCGTCGGGCTCGTGCCCGTTCCCTTAGCGCCGGCGCGCCGCACCCTTTGGGTTTGAATTTTTAAAGGGCCATGTCCCTTTAATTGGTTGATTGCCGGACGTTGGTTCTATTTAAAGGGGTTACGCCCCCAGCACTCGCGCCAGATTGTTTGGGGTGCGTTAGTGACTTAGAGTGTCTCTATTGTCCTATTGATTACCCTGTACCAGTCCCCTTCCGCTACGTTTCCTGACCCTGCCTGTTGCCGGGCCCGCCCTTACCGTCGGCCTGTATCTTCCTACGAACCTCTGCCGCCTGCCCTGACCTCCCGCCCGTCCGACAACGCCTCTGGATTCCCCCTCCGTACCTCGCAGTACCCCGGCCGCCACCGCAAGCCAGTCACGTCAGGGGTAACGACCTGGTAGCCTCACGCCGCAGCAAGTCCATCCCGCTTTGCGGCGGGCTCTGGTGAATACCGGGGGCTACTTAGACTCCGTTCCCTGGCGTGGCTTATCTACCATCGCTTGCGGTGGTCCAGCGGATCCACCGAATCGTTACAATTACTAGTGTTGAGCGAACAGTAAAGAATTTTAGTTCGATTAGAACCTCAAACTTTTGTGAGTTCGGTTCAAAGTTCTATTCAAACTCGAACTTCGAACCCCATTAAAGTCTATGGGAGATGTTCTGGTTAATTTTTATACCTATTCAGGTGAGGAGAAGCTGTAATTACCTTCCATAACAGTAAACTGGATACGTGTAACAACTTAGTGAAGAAAATTTGGTGTGACAGAAAGAAATGAGAGGCTAAAATACTTCATTCCTTTCAAAGGCTAACTGAAAAGATGAGGACAGCTTGCAAGCAGGGGCGTAGCTATAGGAGGTTCAGCGGGAGCAGCTGCTACAGGGCCCTGCATCCTGTGGGGGCCCAAAAGCCCCTTTGACACATAGGAGATTTGGAGACGGTGTGTTATACGATTACTCATAGTTGCCAACTTTTGAAAGTGGAAAAGCAGGAGATTGAGGAGGGCGGCGCGAGCAGCGCGGCAAAAATTTGCATGGGCACGCCCATTTTTTGGTGTGCCACGCCCCATTCAAAAAGCCACACCCACTCCACCTAACTGCATAACGGCTTTGGAAGAAAGCCAGGTAGTTGCCCTTATAGCCCGGTAGTAGCCCCCCATAACCAAGTAGTGCCACTTACAGGCAGGAAGATGCCCCCTTGTAGCCAGGTAGTTTCCCCCTTATTTAGCCAGGTATTGCCCCCTTTATTAGCCAGGTAGATGCACCCTTTATTAGCCAGGTATTGCCCCCTTTATTAGCCAGGTATTGACCCCTTTATTAGCCAGGTATTGACCCCTTTAGTAGTCAGGTATTGACCCCTTTAGTAGCCAGGTATTGACCCCTTTATTAGCCAGGTATTGCCCCCTTGTTGTAGCCAGGTATTGCCCCCTTTATTAGCCAGGTATTGCCCCCTTGTTGTAGCCAGGTATTGCCCCCTTGTTGTAGCCAGGTAGATGCCCCCTTGTTGTAGCCAGGTATTGCCCCCTTTATTAGCCAGGTAGATGCCCCCTTGTTGTAGCCAGGTAGAGCCCCCTTGTTGTAGCCAGGTATTGACCCTTTATTAGCCAGGTAGATGCCACCTTGTTGTAGCCAGGTAGAGCCCCCTTGTTGTAGCCAGGTATTGCCCCCTTTATTAGCCAGGTAGATGCCCCCTTGTTGTAGCCAGGTATTGCCCCCTTTATTAGCCAGGTAGATGCCCCCTTGTTGTAGCCAGGTAGAGCCCCCTTGTTGTAGCCAGGTAGAGCCCCCTTGTTGTAGCCAGGTATTGCCCCCTTATTAGCCAGGTATTGACCCCTTCATTAGCCAGGTATTGCCCCCTTGTTGTAGCCAGGTAGATGCCCCCTTGTTGTAGCCAGGTAGAGCCCCCTTGTTGTAGCCAGGTATTGCCCCCTTTATTAGCCAGGTAGATGCCCCCTTGTTGTAGCCAGGTAGAGCCCCCTTGTTGTAGCCAGGTATTGCCCCCTTTATTAGCCAGGTAGATGCCCCCTTGTTGTAGCCAGGTAGAGCCCCCTTGTTGTAGCCAGGTAGAGCCCCCTTGTTGTAGCCAGGTATTGCCCCCTTTATTAGCCAGGTATTGCCCCCTTTATTAGCCAGGTATTGCCCCCTTGTTGTAGCCAGGTATTGCCCCCTTTATTAGCCAGGTAGATGCCCCCTTGTTGTAGCCAGGTAGAGCCCCCTTGTTGTAGCCAGGTATTGCCCCCTTTATTAGCCAGGTAGATGCCCCCTTGTTGTAGCCAGGTAGAGCCCCCTTGTTGCTTTATTAGCCAGGTAGATGCCCCCTTGTTGTAGCCAGGTAGAGCCCCCTTGTTGTAGCCAGGTAGAGCCCCCTTGTTGTAGCCAGGTATTGCCCCCTTTATTAGCCAGGTATTGCCCCCTTTATTAGCCAGGTATTGCCCCCTTGTTGTAGCCAGGTATTGCCCCCTTTATTAGCCAGGTAGATGCCCCCTTGTTGTAGCCAGGTAGAGCCCCCTTGTTGTAGCCAGGTATTGACCCCTTTATTAGCCAGGTATTGCCCCCTTGTTGTAGCCAGGTATTGCCCCCTTTTTGTAGCCAGGTAGATGCCCCCTTGTTGTAGCCAGGTAGAGCCCCCTTGTTGTAGCCAGGTATTGCCCCCTTTATTAGCCAGGTAGATGCCCCCTTGTTGTAGCCAGGTAGAGCCCCCTTGTTGTAGCCAGGTATTGCCCCCTTGTTGTAGCCAGGTAGAGCCCCCTTGTTGTAGCCAGGTATTGCCCCCTTTATTAGCCAGGTAGATGCCCCCTTGTTGTAGCCAGGTAGAGCCCCCTTGTTGTAGCCAGGTATTGCCCCCTTTATTAGCCAGGTAGATGCCCCCTTGTTGTAGCCAGGTAGAGCCCCCTTGTTGTAGCCAGGTATTGCAGCTCCGGACACCTCCCGGCCGATCTCCTCAGCGACGCAGGGGAGTGAGTGCAGCCGCACGTCACTTCCCCTGCGCCGCTGACCTGTATGTACGGCGCACAACGGCGCCTGACATACAGGGAGAGGAGGGAGGAGGGAGCGATCCCTCCTGCCTCCTCCCCGCACCCCGGCGCCGTACATACCGGGGGAGGAGGGAGCGATCCCTCCTGCCTCCTCCCCGCACCCCGGCGCCGTACATACAGGGGTAGGAGGGGAGCGATCCCTCTTGCCTCCTCCCCGCACAGTGAGACTCCGGGCGGGTGAGCGGACGCTGCGGCTGCTTCACCCGCCTGTGGGAACGGCCCGGCGGCGCAAGAGTAGCGCACCAGCGCTACTCTGTGCCGCGGCCATTTAAAGAACCCCCGCTGCCTGCTGGCGGCGGGAGGAATGCCGACTCCCCCGGGAGGGCGGGGGGGGACCCTAAATAGCGGGACCCCCCCGCCAAAAACGGGAGAGTTGGCATGTATGCGATTACTGAACCCATAAAACTGCAAAAACTGAACTTTTGGGCACTGAGTATGATTTAGCCAATCCAAGCACTCTGTATTATATATATCCATTTATATGAGGGTTAGGCTTTATGTGAATCTGCAAATGTCGCCAAATAACAGCTTCTGGGTGTGGGAAAGATGCAGCCAGCAATACACAACTCCCTAACTATTTATGTCTATGGAGAGGAAAATGCTATCTAACTAAGAGTAGTCTGTACAGTACAGAGAGTGAGCTGAAAATGGCATTCACAAGGCAATACAGTGAAATATATATAATATGGTCATGTGATTTTAGCAGCCAATGAGAGCCCTACACCTCAGCTATGACGTTTTTGACAATTCTCTGTACTCTGCACTGATCGGATGGCCACCAAGAGTATAGAAAGGTGATTGGATGGCCATCAAAAGTGCAGAAAGCCGCTAAAAACAAAACTGAAAATGGCTTGTCGAACTAGAACTAGAGCTTTACTCGAACGAACAGTAAAATGTTCGGTTTGGTTCGAGGTCTAAAAATTCGAGAAGTTCTAGTAGAACTTAACTTTTCTTGAACAGTTAGATTAACACTAATTATTACCAATTACATTGCTGTTCTGATTTTGCTTCTTTTCAGAATTAGGAGCAGATCTTATCTCCTGCTTGTGTTCAAAAGCTTCTCTAGATAAGCTATCATCTCTCCCTGCTCTAGCACCCCAAGTCAGGATGGTAACATCATTCCTTGCTGTGTCTTATCAGCAGTACAGAGCTTGTTTATGTTATGTACTGACAAACGTTAACCCTTTAGAGCTCTACAGCCTTGTGCAATACTGTTTAGACTGATCATCACTATTGTCCCTTTAACAAGCTCAGCTAGGAATAGCAGAACTGATATGCCAATACCTGCTGTAGACCCACTCATAGTCTCGCCAGTACTTGCGAGCCTGAAGCTGGTTGTAAAGAGCAGGCTCTGCTAAACAACATGTTGAAAATACCCCTTTAACTTATAATTTGTTAGGTATATATATTTCTAATATTTAACTTTTAATCTACCATAATAGTAAAAAATACAGATAGCTTCTAAATGTAATAATTCAAAATTCCCTATAATGTCAGTGTAGCATATTTCTGCTTATCCAGTAGCATGTTTGCAACAGTCAACATAGTGAATAAAGTATGTTGAGGAGTACTGAAGATTTATTAACCCCTTACCGACAAACTTACATCATCATGCCGGTAAGGAGCTATGGAGTGGCTCCTGTCACTAACAGCAGAGATCGGATCTGGCTTTGATCTCTGCTGTTTAACCATTAACACACCATGGTAATTGTGAGTCTAAATGGATAAGGAACAGCACTATGCATTGCTAGTGCTTCTGTTACATTCTGCCTCAGACAGGAAGTAATAGAACCGCCATCTTGGTATACCCTTCTGCATTATCTATTAAATGGAGATGAGTATACAAGGGATTGAGATCCTTAGTGCTTAAGTACCATAGGGGGACTATAAAAAGAAATATAAAGATGAGAAAAAAAGATTTAAAAGTAAAATTAAAAGAAAAATACAAATACCCACCTTTTAACATTTTACAAATAAAAAAAAATAAGTCACACATAATTGGTGTTGCCGCATCCGTTAAATTCCAATCTATCAAAATATAACATCATTTAACCCAAAAGCTGAACATTTTAGAAGTAAAAAAAATTCAAACACTAAAATCATGTTTTTCTGGTCATTTTACATCATCTAACAACTGAAATAAAAAGCGATAATAAGGTTGCAAGTACCCCAAAATAGTAACAATAAAACTTACAATTGAGCCTGCAAAAAATCAGCCTTTAATCAGGCCCATAAACAAAAAAGTTATTTGTCACAGAAAATGGTGCTGCAGCGCAAAGTTAAGAAATAGAGAACGTTTTAAATTTTTTTTAAAGTACTAAAACCGAAACCCTACATATCTGGTAGCACCAGAATTATACTGATCTGTAGAATACAAATAACACATCATTTATAACAAAGAATAAAAAGCATAAGAGTAAAACCCGTGCAAAATTGCGCAAGCATGGTTTGTTTTCCCATTTCACCCCACTTAGAACTCTTTGGGTTTCCCATTACACTATATGGTACAGTCAATGGCACCATTAAAAAGCACATCTTGTCCCACAAAAAAAAAATTACAATATTTAGATGAAAAATTTAAAAGTTATAGCTCTTGGAAGGCAGAATAAACAAAGACCCAAAAATTATGAAGTAAGAAAACTAAAAATGCCCCCCACACACGTTTTGCCATGGATGTAGTGTCTTTGGGCGTACTTGTGCCCCATGACTCCTGAAGACACCATGGCTGTGGCAAAGCATGTCAAGGGGCATTATAATTGAATTACTACATTTTGAACCTATCTTTATTTTTAACTATTATGGCAGAATAAAAGTTTAATTTTACAAATATATGCAATTAAAAATTTACTTTTGGTAGTTTGATAAATAGGGTTCATTGCTACCGATTTAGTAAGTGATGAAAAATAAAGTCTTGACATTTTGCAAAGATATAGGGGGACATGTATGAAAACTGTCTTGGTTTAAGACTTTCTTTGTTGCCCATAGCAACCAATCAGAGCGCCCATTTCATTCTTTCAGAGCTCTATCTGAAATGAAAGGAGAACTGTGATTGGTTGCTATGGGCAACAAAGAAAGATTAAGACAGTTTTCATACATGTGGCCCATAGTGTTTGCCATGATTTCTGAATTTTGAAACTCCAAACACTGTTAATAACTTCCAACCAATTTACAGTATCTGAATGTTCAAGGTCATGTTACATCTTAAGATTTCATGGGTAAGACAGGTCATTAAGCCTGAATTACCAAATGACTAGGTAATCTGCATTGTTGTTTTAGGGTTCTTTCACACAGTGCGTTTTTTGGTGCATTTTTGATGCGTTTAACAAGCAACGGCGTTTTGTGATGCGTTTTTTGTGCAGTAATGTACAGCATTAATTGCTGTGCCTTTCTGCACAAAAAAACGCATCCAAAAAACTCATCAGAAACGTAGGTGCGTTTTTTATGCGTTTTTTTAAATGCATTTTTCGGATGCATTTTTTTGTGCAGAAAGGGGAGAAAAGTGACATGTCAATTATTAGCGGCGAATACGCGCCAGTAGTAATGATAGTCTGTGGGCCGGCGAGCTGCCGCAATTAAGCCGTGTGAACATAGCCTAAGCCACAGCCAGATAATATCTTCTTTCCCTAGACAGCAGCAGGATTGGCATATTTCAATCCGATCGGCTGATCTTTCTCTCTTCCAACATCTGCCCTCCGGAGAGAGTAGGGTATGTTCACACAATGGATTCGGGTGCTGATTTTGGGACAAATTCAGCCCTGAGTCTGCCTCGGAATCAGTGTCCAATCTGACTGTATTCTGACTTCCATTATTCACTTTGGAAAATAAGCTTCGTTGTTCACACTACAATGATTTTCCTCACTGCTGAATTCCTTTCATAGCTGAAAAAGAATGGACATGTCAGTTTTTTAAGGTGGTTTCTGTCTCACTTTATAGTATATGGAAGAATGAAAATTCGATCGGATTTTCTATCAGCGTTGTATCCTCGTCTGAAGTCCCTGCTTACAGCCACAGATTCTCCAATGAGTACAGTATATGATGCTGATTCAGTGCTGACATTTTTAACCCCTGGATCTGTTGTGAACATACTCTGTGTCGGAAATGAAAACGTATACAAAGGGATCCGTTCCACTACGGACAACAAAGGTGCACGACAAACCCTTTTGATTACGAAGGGTCTGTAAGGTTTCTGCCATGGTGCCTGTTGTTTAGACGGAAAAAAGCTTGCTGCACTATTTTTTCCATCATTTCCGAAGGAACATGAGACAGAGGTTTTGAATGGAGCCTCCAGTGCTTTTGTGAAGCAAGCCCTGGGATATCTACATATACAACACATAGTCAACTAATCCTTCTGAAATCAGTGGGTTTAAGCCAACAATAATCTAATGTTTATAGTCAACTTTTTTCCCATCTTAACAGGTCATAAATGAAACTATGTGGCATTGATTTTCTTTGGGGCTTTTCCCAATGTCTGTACAATACTGTACAATACAGTTTATTGTTCTAATAAAGTGAACATTAGAGGTAGAGTCTAGATTGCCTGTCTAAGCCTAGAACACTCATATAGGAAACAATGCACAGTATAGTATGTTCAAAAAATGACTCCAGATGCAAATTTTCTCTGGAACTTAATAACCCTGACAAAACTTTCTTTTAAAAGTTGGCTCCAAGTTATGTTCATGAGCATAGCCTATGTCAGGGTTTCAATATCAGAGTAGAGTAGATACTGTCACTTTAAGAACAATTCAAAAAATAGCTGTAGGGCCCTGTACTGTTTTTATCACCATTTTACAGTCAAGTCACATTATTATGACTTCTTCCTATTTTTGCTATAGTTACACTTATTTCTCTGTGATAAAACAATACTGGCCTCTCCTATGGATAGATCACTGATGTTTATGTTCTGGAGAACCCTTCTAAATACAGTAATATATATTGTTGGTTTAACATCATCTTCTCAATATGGTAAGGGAATATCAATTTAATTTTCAAGTATGTACAAAACATGATTAAAGTTTTTATATAGACTACAACTTGCTGTGTTGTTTGGACCATTTAATGGATCTGCAGGTAAGAAGACATTGAAAGCTCTAAAAGGGTGCTCCCATCTCAGACATTAATGGCATATCGATTGAATCTGCTTCATTTGTATTTTTGTCCAAAAATGTAATGGAATAGGGTTGTCAGGAATCTCCTGCTATAGTTTGGAACTTGCTAACTTGTTGCCCTTAAGTTTGCCCTCAGTCAAGATGGTGGATTGTGTCTCAGCTGGGAGCCATCTTGTTTCCTGCTTCCTGTTCCTGGTTCCTATATAAACTCAGCAAAAAAAAGGAAAAAATTTTTCAGCTCACCTGTAGGACTGGCACGGTTCACATGAGCTCTTGAAACTCACACAACAAATTCAACTGCAGCAAAACGTAATGAACCAGCCGAATATGTCCAGGGTAGAAGGCAATGCAAGACTTTTTATTTATCCAAAAATAAAAGCATATCCAGGCCCATCTGGTGTAAAGGACAATCGTGCAGAGACACCAGCCTCAGCTAACATGTTTCGGATCCAAATGATCCTTCCTCAGAGCTAAGGTCACACCCTCAGAGTTCACATATTTATGGGAAACACCCTGTATACGTCATGACACAAATAGTTAATAGTTTAAAATTAGATCTGTGCGAACGTTGAGACCAGCAAGATATATCGTATTCATCATCAGGATCCAATATCCTTCTCTATTTAATAATTCCTGTCTTTGGTTTCCACCTCGCACAGATAATGTAACAGATTCTATACAAAATGCTCTTAAATGAGACAAATCTCCTTGGTGTACATAAAAAAAAAATGTTTAGATACATTGGATACATTTCTAGTATCCACATGAGACACTGCATATATATGTTCTCTAAGTCTATCTTTTAGGCTTCTAATTGTGCATCCAATGTATTTAAGTTGACAAAAAACACATTCTATGCAATATATCACATTGGTATATTCACAGTTTAAAAACTGTTTTATAGTGAAACTGCTGCCATGAACTAATCCAGATATATTTTGTGTTTCTAAAGCATACTTACAACATGTACACCTGGATAACCCACATCTAAAGAAACCTTCAACTGAAAGTCAGGTTTTCTGTTTTCTGATAATGTCTAGACTGCACTATGGGAAAGAGTAGATTGCAGAGTAGGAGCTCTTCTAGAGACAAACTTACAGCCATCATGCAATAAGAATTTAAATGCATCGTCTTGGAACAACATGGGTAAGTATTTGTTCACTATCTTTTTTATAGTATCAAATTCTCTGCTGAAAGTAGTAACAAAGACTGGACAATCAATTATTTTTTTATCTTTATGTTTACTTCTAAATAATAAATCTTTTCTGTCTCGATGTTCTACAATATCTAGAGCCCTGTTCAGACACCATTTAGGATAACCTCTTTTTCCAAGTCTATCCACCATTTCTTTGCTTTCTTTTATGTAGCTAGTTTCAGTGGAACAATTGCGTTTACTTCTAACTAGTTCTCCTACTGGTATAGCTCTTAATGTATGTTTTGGGTGACAAGAACTGGCGTGAAGAATATTGTTACTAGCTGTTGGTTTTCTATATGTACAGGTAACAACTTTGTTATTAACGATGTCTCCACATAAAAAAATATCAAGAAAGCTAATATGTACAGGATGACACTGGCTGGTGAAGAACAGGCCAAAAGCATTATGATTTAAATATGATACAAAATCAGACATGGCCGCTACTCCCGTCTTCCAGATGACTATGACGTCATCTATGTAACGGCCATACCAATGAATCTGTTGAGAAAAAGGATTATCATCTGAGAACACAAAACATTCCTCAAACCAAGATACATATAGGTTAGCTAACGATGGGGAAAATTTTGCTCCCATCGAAGCTCCAGTTTTCTGTAAATAATATTTATTGGAAAACATAAAATAATTATGTGATAATAAAAATTCGATTACCAATAAAATAAACAGAATAAGATCATTATAATTGGAATATTTTTTGAGATGATATTCTACTGCTCGAATACCTAAAGCATGAGGAATGACCGTGTACAAAGATTCGATATCGCAAGTTAACCAATTGAACTGTTCACACCATCCAGTGTCATCTATTGCTTGTAAGACATGTTTAGAATCTCGGAGATAACCAAAACTTCTTTAAACGAGGGGCTGCAGATGGATGTCCACACATTCACAAAAAACTATAAAACAGTTTTTAAATTGTGAATCTACCAATGTGATATATTGCATAGAATGTGTTTTTTGTCAGCTTAAATACATTGGATGCACCATGAGAAGCCTTAAAGATAGACTTAGAGAACATATATATGGAGTGTCTCATGTGGATACTAGAAATGTATCCAATGTATCTAAACATTTTTTTTATGTACACCAAGGAGATTTGTCTCATTTAAGAGCATTTTGTATATAATCCGTTACATTATCTGTGCGAGGTGGAAACCAAAGACAGGAATTATTAAATAGAGAAGGATATTGGATCCTGATGATGAATATGATATATCCTGCTGGTCTCAACGTTCGCACAGATCTAATTTTAAACTATTAACTATTTGTGTCATGACGTATACAGGGTGTTTCCCATAAATATGTGAACTCTGAGGGTGTGACCTTAGCTCTGAGGAAGGATCATTTGGATCCGAAACATGTTAGCTGAGGCTGGTGTCTCTGCACGTTTGTCCTTTTAACCAGTTTGGTCTGGATATGCTTTTATTTTTGGATAAATAAAAAGTCTTGCATTGCCTTCTACCCTGGACGTATTCGGCTGGTTCATTACGTTTTGCTGCAGTTGAATTTCCTATATAAACTCCTCAAGCCTGTTGCTCACTGCTTGAGTATTGTGCTTAGCTCCTGCTTTACAGTTCTCTCGCCTTGGAACTTGCCGTCCAGCCTGTTCCTCATTATTGCAGTTTACCCTGCGCTAACCTATTGCCTTCTGCTGCTTCACCGTTTAACCTCTGCTCTTCTGACCAAGCAGCAACCCATTACCGTCCTGGGACCTCGCTATCCACCTGCCTCCCTGTGTTTATACCTTGCCCCGCCATTGGATTCCAGCAGTATACACCAGTATCGTGACAAGATACTCAAGCCATAGGATGGAGTCCGCTGGGGCTGGGAGCTCAGAAGCTCGTATCAAGCAGCTTCAGACTAATGTGGCTAATGTGCGCTCTGAGATGCAGGCGTTGAAGATCAAATGCGACGCTTATGAAGGTCAGAATGCCCACAATATCCAAGTGTATGGACAAGCCATTCAAGAGCTACGTGTGACCGTGCAGACGTTAACTGACCGGATACTCCACCTGGAGATCCAAGCCTCTGGACCACCCACTTCGGTGCTTGTAGTGAGCCCTAAGTTGCCGCCTTTCAGATTTGTGGGAGACCGCGATAAATGAAAAACTGTGCATAAAAAGACGGGTTTATTAAATAAAAAATTTTGGTTTGGGTTGATAATAAAAAATTTTTTGGGGCAAACGTTCGAAGGTTTTTTTTTCTATTTGTTATGAAAAAGGGGGCCCAAAAATTTAAATCTGGGGGGCAAAGCCAAAGGTCTTTTCCCTTTATTAGGGGGTTGCCCCACGGCCTTTTTAACCCCTTTTGGTATTGCTTTTTGGAAAAAAAAAAACCCAAAGTTTAAGGGGTTCTTTTTCCAGGTTTTCCCTTTAATTTTGCCATTTTAGTAAAATTTTTCAGTTTTTGGGAAAAAAAAAAAATTTTTTTTTATTTTAAACCGCCTTTTTCCCCCAAAAAAATTTTGGGAAATCCCCTGTTTGGGTTTATCCCTTTTGCCCCCTGGTTAATTCCCCATTTTAAAAGGGTTTGTGGGTTTCTTACCCCGGTTATAGGTGTTTCAAAGTTTTTTTAAGCCCCCTTTAAAAGGGGTCCCCAAACCAAAGTTTGGCCCCAATAAAATCGTACTTGAAAATGAGGCCCCCAGAAAGTCTCACCCATTCGGGGTTTTGTGTGACCCAATTTTTTAATTTTGGGGCCCATAAACCTACCCCCAAAAAAATTTTGATGCAAATCCAACACAGTTCCCCTCAAAGGTCTAAGGTTAGCATTATTAGCTGTTAAAACATAAAGCCATTGGGGCCAGCCCTTGTTTGAGCCCAGGACCCCCGGCTGAATCACCTGGAAGATTCTCAGCATGAGCAAAAATTTTGATGTTTTATGTAGTCTACAGCTGAAGTGGCTAACTAGCAGGGCCCCAGGCAAACCCCGGGTGATTTTGAAGGTTTTAAGAGGGGGCAATCGAACCGACTGAATGAGCAGCGAAATGTCTTTTTTAAAAAAGGGGATAAGCACAATTAAAAAGAATTGCCCGGTTTGAGGTCCCTTAGGTTTGGGATGTTTTATTACCATTGCATTCAAATTTGATCCCCGACTTTCGAACGAGAAAAGGGAAAAAATGGGTTACTTTAAATTATGCCCAACGGGCCCCCCCTGTTTTTTCCCCCTTTCCCCAAGGAAGCCCGGGAAAAATTTGCAGGTTTTGGGGAAGCGACCCCTAGCAAGTCGCCCATATTGAAAGGGAAGCGTAGATAGAAACAGCAGGGGTCGGAAAAGTCTATTTTTTTACTGTGGAATTTTGCATTCCTCATCTTTCCCCAGCCGTCAGGACATTGTGGCAGCCATCGGGATCCTACTTTCAATGGAAAATCACCTAGAGAATGAGTTCCCTGAAAGGGCAGTTGTCCAGTCATTCACAGGGGCGCCTCATTTTAAAAAAAGGGAAATAAGGACTCTCATTGTTCCCTTTCCATTAAATTCCGGGTAATTCGGGGTATCCCCCCTGGGCTAGGGTGGCCCCGGGGCAAGTGGCAACTTCATGGATTTAACTTTGCCAAAAAAGGGGGTGAAATTCCAGAAAAAACTCACCCGTGGTAATGGAGCCCGTAGAGGGGTACTAAACTCAGGGCCTGGGGGCTAGGGCCAGTGGATAAGAGCGGTACCCTTGAAATCCATGCACCCCACCCATAAAGTCCGCATTCTTTTGATCTCTTCCCACATTTTTCCTGTTCTTGGGCCCTCCCTTGGTTGAAATCGCAAAAACCCGGTTATCAACTGGGAAAACCAAGGAGATAAGCTTCCAGCAAGATTTTTCAACCCCTTACCTAAACAAGGCCCCTGAGATCGCTCAAGACAATAAAAAATGGATACCCTGAATACAAGAAATATGCAAGTTTGCAGAAACAAATGTGAAAAGCTTCCCCCAACCGAACTTAGTTTTCCCATAGACTTGTTTCCTGGTGCACCCATACCCTTGGGAAAAAATCTCCCCTTTTTTTTGAAAAATTAAAAAGCCCTCAAGGAAATTGTAGGGAAAACCGGGCAAGGGGTTCATCCCCCCTCTTTTCCCCGGGGGCCCCCATATTTTTTGTCAAAAAGAAGGATTTTCTTAACCCCTTGATTTATTAAGGGTTTAAAATAAATCACAAAAAAAAACGTTATCCTTACCACTGATCCCTAAAATTCTGAGAGAGTGCACATCGAAGATTTTTCCAAATTAGATCTACGAGGGCCTTTAAAACCTGGTCCTATCAGATTGGAGTGAATGGAAACTGTTTTTTAAGGTCACTTTATGGACACTTAAATATTTGTTATGCCTTTTGGCCCTTTGTAAGCCCTGCCCCTTCCAACATCCCCAAACGACTTCTTCGGATCTTTGGCCCGTTCTTTGTAACTATCTGGACGTTTCCCTGATTTTCTCCAATTAAAGGAAGAACCCAGGAATTGTAAATTTGTTCTAGAAGTTTGGGGAGAACCTTTTTACATAAAAGTTTAAAAATGTGAATTCCATAGACTTGGATCCAATTCCTCGGTAGTTATTTCACCCCAGGTCACAAATGGGGGCTCTGCAAATCAAAACAATAGTACTGGCCTTGCCCAGAAACATAAAAGATTTCAAGTTTCATAGGGTTTTTCAAATTTTTAAGCGCTTATCGGAATTTCTGGAAAAAATTTTTTCCTATTACACAGTTTATAGAAGAAAAATGTTTTGTTTTGGGCTCCTCAAGCGCAAAAACCTTTCTATTTTGAAAGCAAGGGTTTACACCCCCTTTTTAGTTATCCTGACCCCCAACTTGTCATTGTGGAAGTAGAGCTTCAGACCTGTGTGAAGGGCTATTTAAAACTCGAAAAGGAACAAGTGTTTTTGCTCCTTTTGCGTTTTTCCCGACGTTTTATCTGCGAGAGGAATTAGATGTGGGGGGAAAAAAGAAAAAATTAGCCATTGTTCAGCCTTTTAAAGGGAAAGGAGTCATCTTCAAGGGGCCACCAACAAATAATAGTTCTAACTGATCACGTAACTGGGGAAATTTTTACATCTGCCAAATGTCTTTCCTCGCCAAACCTTTTTGGAGTATTTTTCCTCAAAAAATTAAATTTATAACTCTTACAGGGCCCCGGGTTCGTAAGGCAAGGAGATGCTTTATCAAAAATGTTTCCAGTGTTCCCCACCTGCTATTCCAAAGACCCTTTTCTAGTCAATGGGGGTTTTTGGGGGTAAAACTAATAAGGACTTGCTCAAAAATAAGAGAGGCTAGACCCGACCTTTCTGTCCATCCCCCAGATGATTAAGTTATGCTTAAAAACAAAATGTGGGAAAATGGGGAGCGCTTTATATTCTGAAACAGTAAGATTTTAAAATTTGAGGTATCCCATGTTTCCAAATTGTGGGTCAAAAGTACAGAAAACAGGAATTTTTTATCCGAAAATTTTTTTGGTGGCCCAAATTATCTACAGAAAGTAAAGAAGTATTAAATATGTGAATCTGTGCTAGAATAAGGACTCCCGTTTTCCCCTAGGTTTGTTACAGCTTTGCCGGCCCTCTCCCCTGGGGGTTTTATTTTTCCTGGACTTAGTGATTTCCCACCTCAAGGGAAAAAAAAATTCTCTGATTGGCCCCCCTCCCCAAAAATTCAATTTTATTCCCGTACCGGGGCCTCCCTTGCCAAAGAACAGGGATCTCATAATTTAGAAAAGTGTTTTCCCTCTTCATGGGAGTCCCCGATGAGTTTTCTCGGATCGTGGGGTGAGTTTAATCCAAATTTGGGGGAGTTTTTGTTTGCATGGAAAATTTTTAAAACACAACCCCCCTTCATCCAAAACTAATGGACAGAATAAAGACAAACGACCCCGGAACAGATGGTGTTATATTTTTATTTACAAGATATTGGGTTGATCTGCTTCCCCTGGCTGAATTTTTTACAAAAATTCCCCAAATGCTCACCAACAGATTTTTTTGCAAATTTGGGGGACCACCAAATATTCTTCCTAAATTTTCCCCGCTGTTCCCCTATTCCAGCTGCCGCGGAAAGGATCTTGCACTACAGCAAAAATTTAAAATACTGAAGAAACTTTTGAGGGCTCAAGAGAATTTCAAGAAAAAAGTCAATAAAAACGCAAAACCCGCCCCAACGTTTTAAAAAGGGGGATAAGGTTGGTTTTTTTCGAAACTTTAACTTTGAGTTCCTTCCCAAAACCGGGGACAGAAATTTGTGGGGGTGTATAAGTCATCAAGATAATCAGTCCAGTAGTGTTCGGCTCAAAATCCCACAATTTGAAGTACATCCTTGTTTTCTTTTGGCTCTACTAAAACCTGTGATCCAAACCCTTTCGGGAGTGCCCTCACCTCCGCCCCTCACCTCCTGTCTTTCCCCCCCTTGTGGGTTTAAGCCCGCGGGTAGGCTCCCCCCCCTGTCGGGCCAAATTTTTTTTAAAACCCCTTTTCATTACCGTTTGATTAAATTTAAAGTATAAAAACCCCCGGTGTACGCGCCGGAATCAATGGCTTTAAAAAAAATAATATAATAAAAAAGAAAATAAAATTGTTCCCCCCTCCCCCGATGCGTGGAAAGAGGTAAAGAGATTTTTTTGTAGACAAATCTTGGACTCTAAATTTTCAGAACCATTTCAATCCTTATTAAAGGGGATTTAGGGGGTTAAAAAAATTCGTGGAAAACCCGTAAGTAAATTAATGCTTTGATGTAAACAATTCAAACAGAGACACCCCGGGGGAACCAATCAGGGGTAGGGGGGCCGGTTTGAGGGGGGAGAAGTCAGAATTTGCAATTGTTTGGGAAATTGCTAACTTTTGGCCTTAAGTTGCCTCAGTCAAGTGGGATCGTGTTCAGTGGGTGCCATCGTTTCCTGTTTTTTTTGGTTCCTATTAAAAAACCTTTAAGCCGTTCTCATGCTTTGAGTATTGTGCTTAGCTCCTGCTTACAGTCCCCGCCTTGGGAAATTTTCCGCAGCCCTTTTTTCTTATTGAAATTTACCCCGCCTAACCATTGCCTTTGTCTCCCCCGTTTAACCCCTTTCTGACCAAGGGCAACCCATTTCCCTCCCGGGACCCCGCTACATGCCCCCTGTTTTATCCTTTCCCGAATGGATTCCAACAGTATTTAACACCAGTATTGTGACAGGGAAAAAAGTTAAAAGAGACAGTTGAACCCTTTTTGCTACACTATATGAAATTCCAGTTGGGGAAATTTTAAAAAAAAAACATCAAAGTTGTTTTATCATACATTCTTTTAAATCAAAGATAGTTGGTTAAACTGCTTTTATGCATACTCCCTTTTCGAAGTACAAAATTTTCCACAGCTTTCCCTTTAGAAGATCGGTGTGCTGAACAAGAAATTCAAAAGGTCCTCTCCCCCCCGATGATACAGAGATTTGGGAAAATGCAAACTAATGCTTTATAATGCAAAATAACTTGTTTTAGCAACCAACCAAATTAAACCCTCTGTAGGAAAAATAGTATTTGGATTAAAAGTTCTATTGAATTAATTTACTGTGATTTAAACTTAGATTTCTTCCAGCCAAATGTATGGGTCATACTTTCGGTCCGGGTTGGGAGCAAAAATAACAATTTAATTCGGAGGAGGCATTTAATTGGATAGAGGAGTGGAACAAAGATAATTTCCACACCTGATTTAATCATCTTGACAGAAATATACATATGCATGTTTTTCTCACTATCTGACATGAAATCAAAATAAACCTTACCCATTTTAGGTCAATTAGGAACCTTATTTATATTTGCCAAATGCCAAAATAATGAGAGAGAGATAATTTTTAAGGCATTTTTATTACTTTCTGCAAAGTCAAAAGTTTACATACACTAGGATTACTATGCCTTTAAACAATTTGGGACAGCCCATATGATGATGTCATGTCTTTGGAAGCTTCTGGTTTATTGGCAACATCTGAGTTAATTAGAGACACACCTGTGGATGTATTTTTAATGCACACCAGAAACACACTGCTTCTGTGTGTAACATCATGGGAAAGACTAAATAAATCAGCCAAGATATCAGGAAGAGAATTGTGGACTTGCATAAGTCAGCATCATCCTTGAGTTCAATTTCTAGATACCTGAAGATGCCTCGTTCATCTATATAAACAATTATACGCAAGTACAAACACGATGGGAATGTCCAGCCATCATATCGCTCAGGAAGGAGATGGGTTCTGTGTCTCTGAGATGAACATGCTGTGGTTCGACATGTGGATATCAATCCAAGAACAAAAGCAAAAGACCTTGCAAAGATGCTGGCAGAACCTGGTTAGATTGTGTCATTATTCACTGTTAATTGAGCAATTTATCAATATCGGATGTAAGGCCACTCTGCCAGGAAGAAGCCATTACTCCAAAAGAAGCATATAATAGTCAAATTAATGTTTGCAAATGCACACAAGAACAAAGACCTACATTTTTCAAGACGAAACTGAATTGAACTGTTTGGCTATAATGATCATTGTTACATTTTGAGGAAAAAGGGAGAATCTTGGAAGCCTAAGAACACCATCCCAACTGTGAAACACGGGGGTGGCAGCATCATGTTGTGGGGTTGTTTTGCTGCAGGACGGACTGGTGCACTTCACAAAATAGATGGCATCATGAAGAAGATTATGTGGCAATACTGAAGCAACATCTCAAGACATCAACCAGGAAGTTAAAGCTTGGGCGGAAATGGGTCTCCTAAATGGACAATGACCCAAATCATACTGCCAAACTGGTTACAAAGTGGCTTACGGATAACCAAGTCAATGTTTTGGAGTGGCCATCACAAGTCCTGATCTCAATCCTATTGAACATTTATGGGCAAAAGCTGAAAATGCAGGTGCAAGGAAGGCGACCTACAAACATGGCTCAGTTATGCCAGTTCTGTCAGGAGGAATGGGCCAAAATTCCTACCAACTATTGTGAGAAGCTTGTGCAAGGATATCCAAAACGTTTGACCCAAATGCTACAGTGTAACGGCAATGCTACCAAATACTAATGAAATGTATGTAAACTTTTGACTTTGAAGTAATAAAAATTCTCTCTTATTATTCTGCCATTTGGCAAGTATAAATAATTTTGGTTCCTAATTGACCTAAAACAGGTAAGGTTTATTCTGATTTCATGTCAGATAGTGAGAAAAACATGCAGATGTGTCTTTTTATATATTGTATTGAAACTTCTGTTTTCAACAGTACATGCTTCCAAATCTACAGTCTGTTAGGCATCTATCCTGAGAACTACATACAGCAGATCACTGTGAGTAGATTGTAGAAATTATTAAAACTAATTGTACCCCACTTCCTATGATTATCATTTTGTGTCTTTGGTTTGTATAGTACATTGTTCTGATCTCTCTTTGCTCTTATTTTTCCACCTCCAGTCTATTCAATACATTGTTGTGCATTTAAGTTTCATTCATTTTTTTAGTTTCCCATATTGCAGCATTTTATTGAAACTAATTTGACAGTAAGACAAGCATTAAGTTGAGGTGACTAATTATTTTAATGCATTAAGTTAATGCACTGCAACTATTTAGATTAGTCCCAGAAAGGTCTCTTAATCACAATCTGCCAAATACTGGGAGTTTGCAAACAGTGAGCAATGTTAGAGAAAAATGCTTGTTTTACTATACCCATTTATTATTAAAATTGTTGTTCACTGGTTTTAAAAATATAAGCATATGTTTTTCAGACCAAATTAAATCAGTGTGGTACTTGTTTTGTCTTAAGAATGAATGAAAATTTGAAAATAAAGAACTTTTGTTGTGTATCCAGACACACAGTCAACCAGGCCCCTGTCATATCTCATACAGGATCTCATCACATAAATTTAAGGCATAAGTTATAGATGACTGATAAGAGATGGCCACCTATCGCAATAGCAGACCCTCGAAAGTCTCTGAACAGAACAGAGAGTAGATTGTAAGGGAGTTCTGGTCGGGCCCATCCGTACCTGTTCTTAAAATGAATGAATGAATGAAGAGACGTCTGCAAGTACAGCCAACTCTCCATCATGCTCTGTAGGTGAAAGTCCCAGAGCTTTGACCCATATATAATAGATACTTATGGCACATTTTTGGGATATGTTTAAAAAACAATGTCGATGAAGGGGGTTTGTCTAGGATTGAACCACCTCTGGAATTTCATTCTGGTGGCCCATTAGTACAGCCCACAGCCACTCTGCATACTCTACCTCTTATACTCTGTCTCTTGCTTTTTGCCTCTTTTTTGTGCCTTTCTTGTCTCTTTTTCAGCAAAAAGAAAACTTAGAACATGTTAATTATTTTGTCGTATTTTATGCGGAAAACACATTAAATTAAATGATGGCTAAAAGATCTGTATATGGTCTTTAACATGGCTCCACATCCAAAACCACATAGAAACAAATAGGACTTCTTTCTCACTTTAAAAAACAACTCTAAATCCACTTGCAATAAGCATGTGAAATAGTCTTTTAAAACTTTATCAGACAATGGGGTTTTCAATAGCAGAATCCAACGACTACATTTTACTCATAATGTCAATGTACCTGACGTGTACCTGACAGGAATGTCACCCATAATGTGAAAAGATGATGTAACTCAATTGAAGAGGTCATGTTTTATTACTTTCTCGTCCAATGGCCACAACCAGCCCCAATCTGGTGCAAACTGGCAGAGAAGTTGACTATTATTAACCTCATGAGAGGGTGTCTTCACCTCTGCCTTCAGTGTAGCAAGTGCAATAGTACTGATACAGAAGTATTGTTCGAAAGAACACCATTCCTACAGAAGCAATTACTTGTATTTATCGTTTACTAGGTGTATGACCATTTCCATACAAAGGGCGACATGTATGAACGGGGCTGCGGCAGATATCTGACGTCTTTTCAGCCCGATATCCAGCGCAGCCTGCGGCGCTTCGTAATGCACCTAATCTGGGCGGGAGGTGGGGCACACTACAACCATAGCGAAGCTACATATTTATAGCTTTGCTACGGCATTACTAGGCATTACAGCTGGAACAGGTATACCACTTTCAAAGTGGTATACCTGATCCCAAACTGACGCCTGAGCGTTAGAATGCGCCTGATTTATGATCCGCTGTAGAGCGGGTTCATAAATCAGGCGCATTCCAGCCTTTTATTAGGCGTATGAAATTTCAAGCATGTCGCCCAAAGTGTCTTAATAGTAAGATGCTCATAGTCTAGCATAATAAAGTTTTACTGGTAGAGAATATCCCTGGTTTTCTAAGGCGGTAAAACCATTTAATAATACATATCTGGAGGAATTGGTACTTAAAATGGTTAATACCAACATTGCATTTAGCTTCCTTCTCCTGTCCCATATTGATAATACAGATTAAAAAGATCCTTGCAGGGTGGAGGGAAAATAAACTGTGCAGTGATACCCAATAAGATACAGTAACCACATTTAATAAGGTATCACTGCTTGTGCTTGGCCCATACCCTGGCTACATTTGGATGGTCAAAGTGGGACCTGTGGTTATTTGAGAGAAAAAGTCATACATCATTGTAAGGGCTTGTGCACATGCCCAACTTAGAATTGCTTGTGAGATCAATCTGTGACATGGCACACAGAATTACTTTAGCCCATACTTTACAATTTTAGGAATATTAGATTAATCTCTCTCATGGAGTTATGCAGAATATGCAAGGATATTTTATGACATGTTCCATTATGGAAATATTCTTTATAGAAGTTTTGATTGCATTGAAGATTACAGTGCATCATGGGGGAATCATACAACAGCACAAAAGGTGCTTACCATTCTATAATTGAGGCCTATAAAACCAGCATAAGCTTTATCTCCTTCTACTGTATCTATTGCCAGGTGTCTACCTACATGAAGTAATAAGGTATTCCCTTAATAGTGTTGCTTGAATGTTTAGCAGTGTTGCTTGAATGTTTCCCTGTTCCTCTCGACACCGGTTTAACTGAACTTGTGCTAAATTTTGGGTACAGAATCCGATTTTGAATCCGCATTTTAGGGTCGAGGTGTTAACTAGTCTGCAGGGATTAATCTACCAGCCCCTGTTTTCTCTGGTCCATGTTGCTTCTAGTCCCGCGACACTCATGGTTTTTCATCTCTTCCGTTATCACTTTTGGTCCAACTTCAATTAGGTTACACTAATTTGATGTTAAATTGGAGGTGACGTTGAATGTGATGACAGACCAGAAGTGAAATCAATAGTTCTTTATGCACTCTATCTTGAAGCAACCTTTCTTCGGTTCTTAGTGAAGGATATTGCAATCCACCTTCAAATGTCTTATGAGTGCTGATGTTTCACAATACATTTGGAAATGGAAGTGATGTCAGAGCGTGAGCAGCACTGGAACAGAGGCAAATAGGACCATTGCTGTAACTTTAGCTCTGCAGGCCAGTTAATGCCCCCTAACTCTAATTTAGGGTTAGGGTTGATTTTTTTTTTTGGACATTTTCACAAAAAAATCGATTCAGGCCCACCCAAACTGAAGCGCTCAGATTTAAGTTAAAGAGTAAGTATATGCCTTACTGAGCTAGCCTATAAATTACTAGTCATGGGAATCTGATTGATGAGTTCCGCATCAATCACAAGAATGAAGGACCTGCAGCATTTTAACACTACTGCTTCTTCACACATTTTTTTTTACAGTTTTATTTTTTGTTCACATGACATAATTGCAGGTCTTATTTCGGCATGTAACTGCACTGCAATACGCCCGAAATACACCCTGTAATTACGGTAATTCATAGCTGTTATACAGAGCTCTCAATACCCGACATTTCCCGGCATACAATACGTGGCTGGGAAAAGAATTGAAATTTTTTTTTCCTGGCTTACATTGGCCGGGCCCCTTTTTTAAAAAAAAAATTTTTGGGTCTTCCCTTTTGTGAAAAAAAACCCCCTTTTCTGCGGTTTGTAAAAAAAATTTCCGGCCTTTTTTTAAAAACAGTTTTTTTTGTTCTTATCCCCCCCCTGCCCCCAAAAATGTTTTTTTTTAATATGAAAAAATTTCATGACGCCGAATCCTTTTTTGGGTTTAACCCCCTTTTTGGGGGGTTTTTCCCAGTCCACCGAATTCAAAAGTTTTTTTAGGCCCCTTTTTGGTTTCAAAAGTTTTTCTATTTTACATCCCCCTTCCAGTTTAAACCCCGGTGTCGCAACCCTTTACGGAAAAACCGGGTTTTTTGTCAATGGCGAACGGGTTTTTTTTAATGGGTTTTGGGTTCTCGTTTTTTTGTCATCGGCCCATACAAATGATTGTATTTAAAACCGACGGAAAAAAAGCCGTTTAAAAGCCCGGGGCCAAAAAACCCCCATGTAGGGTAAGGTATTTTTTTAAATTTAAAAATATTGGCATGCAAAACAATTGGATTTTCATTGGTTCTAGAATCCTAAAAGCGCCAAAAATATGATCGTTTTTGCATACTGTGTAGACATAGCCTAAATGTTGCCCTATTTTTTTCAGCAACACGACAGACTTCACAGGAGAAACCCAATAGACCGTGTTGAAGTCAATGGGGTCCACTTTTACACATTTGGTGCCACATGTGCAACAGACCTCTGCCACATATGCGAACCAGGCTTGATATCTTTTTCTGTATTTAATAAATGTTTCAATACTTTAGTTAATTTTCTACACATTCTGTGTTTGCATAGTGTCTGATAGTGCAGTGAAGATCTGCAAGCATTACACACATCTATATCACAGTCAAACCCTGTATTTTAAAGCCCTTCTCCTAATTTTCTGTGCATTGCGCTGACAAGTGACATAATAATTATGGAGTCTTTCCTTCACTACTTTGTAATTGTATGTTCTATAACAAGTGATTCCTACTGCTCCACACAGTTCACCATGTTCAGATAAATCATTGCCTTCTTAAGTCTTTTTTATCTTCTTTGCTTTGTGTTACATAAAACATTCCTGATCTCAAAGCTTTGTGAAAGAAGAAAACACAACAGAGCATGACCAATTACCCCTCCGATATATTACAAACAGAGATAATACAGGGATTATCATTAAAAGATCATTCCTCTGCTTTTAATTGGAGTAGTATGTACTGTTAATTATGTTGATCTACCTAAGAGTACTGTGAGAAGTGATAAGAGGCGCCGTAAACACAAAACCTTTGAAATGCTGAACTCTAGAATTTAACTGAAGATAACGACCAATTATTTTTATCAGGTTTTTCAGGTTGTTCTTGATTGTTCATTTTAGGCACAGTTTATGCATATCCTAATAGTTGTATCTAATGTTATTGTATCAGATGCAAAAAAATGCATTTTATTTTCTAATGGTATTACAGATTTGTTGGCATTTGTATCAGGTGTATCAGGCTCCCCTGGCATATGTAGAAACCATGGCCAGAAATATAGTGCCTCATTTATCAGATCTATCTAGCAATAAGACTGTCTTTGTTGCCCATAGCAACCAATCGGAGCTCAGTTTTCATTTCTTATACTGCTCTGGAAAAATGAAAGCTGAGCTCTGATTGGTTGCTATGGGCAACAAGGACAGTCTTATTGCTAGACAGTTTTAATAATTAAGGCCTATAAGGTCTCATAGCAAAAGACAGAATGAGAGGGTGCTATTCTTTTTATACAATTGAATGTGTGCCATGAATTTGTAAAATACCAACATAGAAGTTGGAGCCCTGGCTTTTGCACATAGAACTCTTTAGCTCCTAGTTTATCTAGTCAAATGATAAAAATCTGTCTGCTTGGAGTCTCTACTTTTACATTTAAAGGGGTGTTCCCACCATAGACTTTCATGGCATATTGATAGGACATGCTATCAAAACCTGATCATACCTATCTCAGAAACAGGCCCAAATGTGTCGACCCTCCATTCTGTTTTATGGGAGTTCTGAGAACAGCCAAATACATTGCTCCCCTGTACTCAGAACTCCCATAGAACAAAATGAAGAGTCATGAAAAAGCGCAATCAACTCTACATTCTAAGCCAACAGTTTCAGAGGCCCATTCCAGAGATAGGTGCAGGTAACAGAGTTGAGACCCACACCTAACAGACTTTGATGGCATAGCCTATTGGTGGGAACAATGCTTTAATACAGAATATAACGAAAGCCATAAAAATCTTTATGTAATATGTTCCCTCTGATGATGGATATAAGAAAACACTATAACTGTGTGTTGGAAAATAGGAGAAACAATTCAAGTTTTGCGACCCTGTTTCTATCATGCATCAAATAACAATCCCATGTTCTAAACATTGCATTTCTGCTACTCAATATCATAGAGAAAGCTAATGTGTTTTACAGATCGAATCATTATACACATAATCACACAAAATTGCCAGCATTGAATTCATGTAGGATGAGTTCATTGACAGTCTGACAGTAGCTGTGAGGTATCTTCAGGCTACTATGGATAACCTGAAGGGGGTAAGGAGCAGAGTACTCAAACATAGGGAGGCTGCAGTTTTGGTCCATTTTAGAAGATGAGGGACAACCCTAATCTCATTTGGCCAGTGGACAGCTACAGTAGAAAATGATAGTTAGGTAGGCCTTTAACATAGCATTGGAAGACAGGTCTGTAAGTGTGGCCTTGGGGACTAATGTTAGCTACAAATAGGGAAATTCCTCTAAACAATGAACTACATCAGGTAAACAAAGGAAGAGGTTGTAATATAGGGCCCTCGTGAGTGGAGAAGACATGCCCAACTCTGTATTGCTAATCTGACATTTTGAAAGGAGAGGTGGTGGTACGGAGTCTTTGTGGAGTTAGAAGTGACAGATAACCAGCTGAGCATGAATTGGAATATGCAACTGAGTCAGTGCCCTCGAGGTTACAATTTTGTAGTTGGCAGACAGAAGGTAGGAATAGCCAAATGGGTGTATGACTGTAGCAAAGTCATGTGATATCATGGTTTTTCATGTTATTTGCTCTGATCTCAAAACAGAAGTCATTGTAAAGCACTGAAAAAGCTGAAATCACTTTCTGTGCTGTGATATCATGGTGAGTTATCTGTCAAGTTTAGTTTTGCAACAATTGTAGTTCTGTGTGAAGTAACACAGAATGGATAACAAAGGCTCCTGTGAAGACATCAGGATCCTGACACTAAGGGTGACATGTCCCATTAAGGCTGTGCCTTTTTTTGGTGTATTTTGCACCAAAAAACTGTTGCCACTCTATTCTCTACATAAATGAACTGTAGTATACCAAAACTATGCACATTATACGCCAAGCATGACACATTTGAATGCACCTTAAGTAGGCGCATCAAATATTCTAGCAATGATTTCCTATGCGCCTGAGTTATGATATGCGCCTAGATTAGGCACATCAATTATACTATGCAAGGTATACCACATGCCAGATTTTTGACAGGTTCATTTACTCAGATGCACTCTACACTGGGTGTATTTAATGCACCTTAAAACTGACGTGGTGGTGCCTCTTTTTTTCTGATATGTCGCCCTAAATGTAGAGGATAAATGCTGTTACATCCTTGTTAAAACACTTTTTTTTAGCATCTGTAATATTCAATAAACTGTGCCACCTTGAGCAAAGGTAACTATGAAGCCTCTATTCTTTTTAGAATTGCAACCACAAAGAATGTTATACCATTGTGCTTAAATATTCAGTAAGCTTGTTTTTCTGAATTGCTCTTGTATGGACTTTAAAGAATGCCATGTCTAAAGAGAAAGCTCTGAACCCAACACTATTACAAATTTCTATTTCTAGTACTTAGCACCTTTTTTGACCAGTCGTATAACCAGTCACAGTGTTTCTTGTCAGTACATTGAGGAGATTCAGTCAGCTGAGATGCAGCGATCATGTGCCTATAACAGATACCTAATGGATGTATAAGAACTTTCCTGTTATCCCTGGGGTTATATTTGAGTTGCTCCCATCTCCACATGACATACAGATCAATGAAACCTTTTAAAATTGTGCTGTTGATTAAGGTTTCATTTAAATTCATAATGCTCTTTAAAATGCTTCAGGAGCTAATAAGAATGTTTTGTGGTATGAAAATAAATAATTTAGTTGTATTTTCAAGTCATTTACTCTAATGGACAATATGTTTACTCTGTGAAACAAATGTATCTGTGGATATCTAGTATTGTGACAGGCAATTGTGAATTATTTAAGTAAATTGAGATGTATAACAAATGCTGCTCATTTACAGTACACGAGTATTGCAAGTAGGGCCTGGATTATGTAATAACACAGTACATTGTTACAGTATATGGTTTCATCTTCTTAGCACAAAATAAAAAAAGGGAACATTTTTTCCCTTTTTCTTTTTATGAAGTTTAACCCTTTCATTTTTTCAGGGTTTGAGACATTTTACACCTCTGCTATCCAGCACAATTTTTACATGTACAAATAAAACCTAAATTAAAAAACAGAAAAAAAAACATATTAAACTCTGATATCTTTTCTGAAAGTCGACACCTGATACAATGTCGGAATGACACTTAGCTCTTTATATATTCAAACATCATCACAAAATTTTGCATCAAATTTTCATTTTTCATAAAAAAGCATAAAAATACATACATAAATAAAAAGACACAATGAAAGTCACAGCAAACAAGAAAAGGCAGCTCACCTTGGTAATATTAGTCCATAGACATATGGCAATGCTGTGCTCGAATCCGCGGTAATGAACCGCAACCAAATCGTAATCCAAGGAAGAAGCAGTGGATGAGCACCAGCAGGAGTAAACTAAAATCCAAATTTATTGAAATATACGAATAAAAAGCCATAAAGTAGCCACGACGTACAACGTGTGCATGGAAGAAAAGAGATCAGAGGGGTGACTGGCTGACGCGTTTCGGGCCAACGTGGCCCTTAGTCTAAGCTTAGACTAAGGGCCACGTTGGTCCGAAACGCGTCAGCCAGTCACCCCTCTGATCTCTTTTCTTCCATGCACACGTTGTACGTCGTGGCTACTTTATGGCTTTTTATTCGTATATTTCAATAAATTTGGATTTTAGTTTACTCCTGCTGGTGCTCATCCACTGCTTCTTCATAAAAAGACACACTACATTAGTTAACTGCTGTGTATAATCAGGCACAGAAGCACAGCAAGTATCCCACCTAACTGAAGGCTGATACACCTCACAAAAAAAATCAATAGATATAAAAAGCATGAAAGAGAAGAGAAATATCAGTCACCCATTGGTTGTCTACATTGCTAAAAATCTGACTGTAGTCTGTAACCAACACTGTGCAGACTTCTATAGAAAATCCCTGCTGTAGTCTACAAAGCACAGGTTTTGTGCTGAAGCCACTGGCCCATTGGCGGTAGATAAAACACGTTCTGTCTTCTGCTGGGCACCCATAGGACTCTTGTACATGGACTGGGCCATCAGGAACTGATATCCCACCACGTTTGTTAGCCCAAAAAAATGGTGCAGCAAACTTAAAGAACCATTGGATCTCCAACGGTATTTTAACTTTGCTGTGGAGACATACCCTTATTCAACCTATGTTTATGGCGGATTTCAAAACAATCTGGATTCCAATCTGGATTCTAAGCAGGAATTTATTAGAATGTGCCAGAATGTACGAACCTGTTCTTCTGCATTGTAGTGCCAATACAACAAGTCAGGCTCAGGTAGACCACTTTTATCCTGGTCTGGCTGTTCTAACTGTAATGGCCTAGGTTTGGCCTCCCATATTCATAAATGTGTGTCTTTGGAGCATTACAAAGGGACTTATTGTGCCAATATTTGGAGTGAATCTGTTCAATCATTCTTTTTGGATCAAAGTACACCAGAAAACTGGTGCATCCCCATTGATACATGTCGCCCATAGTTACTACCACAGGTTAAAGACGTGGAAGCATGGGAGACTTCATTTTTCAGTGCATCTGTCACCAGATTTCTGAGGAAACCTCAGATTTGTAGTAAATAATGTCCCACTCTGTTGTATAAAGTCATTTGTCAAATTGGATCTACATTTATTGATTCTTTCTTCTCAGCAGTTGGATTGTTCTTCTCACATACTGCAGGCCACAAGGACATGCTATGAGGTAGATGAGATACATATGGGGACGTGTATGACTCGCCAGTTCTACCTCTGTTTTTAATAGTGTATGATCCAACAGTCTGTATGAAAGCGTCTGATGGCACTTTATAAATGTGTCCTTTACTACGGCAAAAGTAGTCTCAGCCATGCCACTTTCAAACTGGTATGCATTTGTACGACAGTTTTCCATCAAACTTTGCCGCATTTCTGGCCCATCGTACAATTCTGTACAGACACAGTGTATTCAAAAGTGTTGTGTCTAGAACAGATTGTGCCATGTTTTGGCATACCACGGTTCATAAATCTATAGAACAGGGCTACCACAGTTTGGCTTAAAGCATACCAAAAACATGGCCCAGCTGTATTGATACATGTTAACCATAGTTACTACTAAAGGGTAAAGAAGTGGAGGTATGGACAGCTTTTATGTAAAAGGGTTCACTTTACATTTTATATTTCAAGATGGGCAGCCTATAGTATAGCAATATTCTGAATTTCTGGATGTACTGTCCTATGCTGCGCTTTGCTCTTTCTTAGCCTTTACTTAACTAGAGTGGCACTGTGTCTCTGTGAGCTATAGTCACAACAACCCTGCAGGTTCCTGTTCAAAAAAGAACTATAAATAATAATATAAAATCGCTTTTTATGCAATTCCACAATAAAAAATGTGAGGCTACAAACCAGAGCTCAAGCCAGGGTCACAGGTAGGCTTTTCGGCACGCTTGCACCCATGGTACGTTCCCCAAGTCCCAAGACTCCCCTCTCCGAACTGTGCTCCTGCCTAAAAATTTATTATACACTTTCCAAAACTTCTCCTATTTCCTTAAATCTTCTTTAGCAAGATCAGACTGATGCAAGTATTTATTTTCAGGATAAAATTTTGGTCTGCAGTTTTCCTGAGATGCCGTGAGATTAAGCTTTGCCATAATTTAGCAGCAAAATTCTCTGCTGTCTATACATTTCTTGCATCTGTTGTCTTTGTTCTTTCTTGAGAAGAATCAATGGTGCTGCAAGGCATACACCTTTCAGAAAAGATTTGGTACAGCAAATACATGCTCAGCTTCTATTTCAGGAGAGTTCCCCGCTGTGAGGAGGTTCTGATACAACTGACATAGATGCTGAGAAAACATATGCTACTTTTGTTTTGTGCGTTCGCTTCAGGTGCAATGCTCTTTGGTGCATATCGTTGAGCATCATTAAAATTACAGAAGAAAAGTTATAAGTTTCCACTTCTGCTGCACTGTAGTAATTGAGTCAAGAGGAGGCTAATGATGAAAATATATTAACAGTCAAATATTTATTTTCTTAATACTGAAAGCTGTAATTATCTTCGTAATTAGACTTTTAGATGAGGAAAACAAGAAATCCATCATGTAGTGTCTATTACTGTAGCTAATGTATCAAAGGGGGGATGTTCTAGACTGGGCAGTGCATGTTAATGAAGGTTCAATACTTGGGGCATATGAATGGCCAGCAGATCATCAACAATTTCAGAAATCACGTAAATATGTGGTATAAATCACAAAATTGCAAAACAAACTTACAAAATAGGATGGTAGCATACAAACAAAGCATGCTTATGACAGTCCAACAGAGGGCACTTTGGGCTTCTCAGCCCCTTTCCCATAATGCCTTGTGATATGCAGATGCTTAGTAGAGGGCGAAAAGGCAAAACATAACTCTACAAGCCGTTCGGTCGGTGCTCTCCTCAAGGAGAGATCTTCCCTTTTCTGAGCCACTCAATGCCTCCCACACAGCCAGCCAGTATCTTCTCTGCTCTGCACTGATGAAGGACAAAAATCCCGAAACAGCGTTGTCTGCAGATGAGAGATGCTGGCTTGGCTAAAAAATCCTTTTTGCTTTCTCAAGACTCGGTGGGTCAAAAGCAAATTGAGGATTTGTTACATCCAACAGAGGGCGCTGTGGGCTTCTCAGCCACTTTCCCATAATGCCTTGTGATATGACAGTCCAAGACAGTATCTCAGTGTTCAGCGAGGCATAGTATGTCATTGTTCTACCCAGGGCAGTTCCTAGGCTAAATTTCACTCAGGGCGAGGTGAAGAAATTTCACTCCCCCCCCTCCCGTAACATACGGCGCCACAGTGCATCACCATAAACCAAAGTCAAAATATACAAAAAGCTTTACCACAATCTGCTACGTATAAAATTACTAAATCATATTCCTACAGTTACCAAATAACACCGCTACACCAACCAGAATCCAAGACCACTAAGACCACATATCACCAACACACAGTGACCGAATAATAAAACCACACCATGACCACATATCACCACCATATGGTGACCGGATAATACAAACTGACCATTACTGAGTATAAACCATTATACTACAACCAATATTCCTGGCATACAGTGACCATACAGTGGTGGATACCAGCTGTACACAGGCTCTGCAGGCATATAAGCGATTACAGTAAAGTTATATCTAGTGACTCACAGGAGACGTCTCTGAAGAGTTGTTCTCTTTCTCTTCTTCTTCTTCTCCATCTGTCCCAGACGCCATGACGACTATTTCCAACTCTTCACTGTAAAATTTACAAAACAAACATCTTAAGACTCCTCAATTTATCAGCACTTCTCTACCAATTCCTATCTCTATACAAATGCCCCATCTATAGCACCTTATATGGTAGCCATGTAATATGCCCCGTGTAGCCATGTAGTAGCCTCCTGTAGCCAGTGATGCCCCCTGTAGCCAGGTAGTAGCCCCCTGTAGCCAGTGATGCCCCCTGTAGCCAGTGATGCCCCCGTGTAGCCAGTGATGCCCCTGTAGCCAGTTTATGTCCCTGTAGCCATTGATGCCCCCTGTAGCCAGGTAGTAGCCCCCTGTAGCCAGTGATGCCCCCTGTAGCCAGTAGATGTCCCTGTAGCCAGTGATGCCCCCTGTAGCCAGTAGATGTCCCTGTAGCCAGTGATGCCCCTCTGTAGCCAGTAGATGCCCCCTGTAGCCAGTAGATGCCCCTCTTATAGCCAGTAGATGCCCCCTGCAGCCAGCAGATGCCCCCGTAGCCTGTAATGCCTCCTAGTAGCCAGAAGATGTCCCTGTAGCCAGTGATGCCCCCCTGTAGCCAGTGATGCCCCCCCCCCCTGTAGCCAGTGATGCCCCCCTTGTAGCCAGTAGATGCCCCCTGCAGCCAGCAGATGCCCCCGTAGCCAGCAGATGCCCCCCTTGTAGCCAGTGATGCCCCCTTGTAGCCAGTGATGCCCCCCTGTAGCCAGTGATGCCCCCCTTGTAGCCAGTAGATGCCCCCTGCAGCCAGTAGATGCCCCCTGCAGCCAGCAGATGCCCCCGTAGCCAGTGATGCCCCCCTTGTAGCCAGTGATGCCCCCCTGTAGCCAGTGATGCCCCCCTGTAGCCAGTAGATGCCCCCTGTAGCCAGTGATGCCCCCTGTAGCCAGTAGATGCCCCTCTTATAGCCAGTGATGCCCCCCTGTTGCCAGTGATGCCCCCTGTAGCCAGTGATGCCCCCCTTATAGCCAGTGATGCCCCCCCATAGCCAGTGATGCCCCCTTATAGCCAGTGATGCCCCTCTTATAGCCAGTGATGTCCCTCTTATAGCCAGTGATGTTCCCCTTACAGCCAGTGATGCCCCCCATTGTAGCCAGTGATGCCCCCCTTATAGCCAGTGATGCCCCTCTTATAGCCAGTGATGCCCCCTGTAGCCAGTGATGCCCCCCTTATAGCCAGTGATGCCCCTCTTATAGCCAGTGATGCCCCCTTTATAGCCAGTGATGCCCTCCTTGTAGCCAGTGATGCCCCCCATTGTAGCCAGTGATGCCCCCCTTGTAGCCAGTGATGTCCCCATTGTAGCCAGTGATGCCCCCATTGTAGCCAGTGATGCCCCCCATTGTAGCCAGTGATGCCCCCCCCTTATAGCCAGTGATGCCCCCCTTGTAGCCAGTGATGCCCCCCTTTATAGCCAGTGATGCCCCCCTTGTAGCCAGTGATGCCCCCTTGTAACCAGTGTTGCCGCCCCTGTAGCCAGTGATGCCCCTTATAGCCAGTGATGCCCCCCTTGTAGCCAGTGATGCCCCCTTTATAGCCAGTGATGCCCCCATTATAGCCAGTGTTTCCCCTTATAGCCAGTGATGCCCCCCTTGTAGCCAGTGATGCCCCCATTATAGCCAGTGATGCCCCCCTGTAGCCAATGATGCCCCCTTGTAGCCAGTGATGCCCCTTATAGCCAGTGATGCCCCCCTTGTAGCCAGTGTTGCCCCTTATAGCCAGTGATGCCCCCCTTGTAGCCAGTGATGCCCCCTTGTAGCCAGTGATGCCCCTCTTATAGACAGTGATTCCCCCCATTGTAGCCAGTGATGCCCCTCTTATAGACAGTGATGCCCCCCATTGTAGCCAGTGATGCCCCCCCCTTATAGCCAGTGATGCCCCCCTGTAGCCAATGATGCCCCCTATAGCCAGTGATGTCCCCCTTATAGCCAGTGATGCCCCTTATAGCCAGTGATGCCCCCTTGTAGCCAGTGATGCCCCTTATAGCCAGTGATCTCCCATTGTAGCCAGTGATGCCCCCCTTGTAGCCAGTGATGCCCCCATTATAGCCAGTGATGCCCCTTGTAGCCAGTGATGCCCCCATTATAGCCAGTGATGCCCCCCTTATAGCCAGTGATGCCCCTTGTAGCCAGTGATGCCCCTTATAGCCAGTGATGCGCCCATTATAGCCAGTGATGCCCCTTGTAGCCAGTGATGCCCCTTATAGCCAGTGATTCCCCCATTATAGCCAGTGATGCCCCTTGTAGCCAGTGATATTCCCCCCTGTAGCCAGTGATATGCCCCCCCTGTAGCCAGTGATGTCCCCATTGTTAGCCAGTGATGCCCCATTGTAGCCAGTGATGCCCCCAATTGTAGCCAGTGATGCCCCCCTTGTAGCCAGTGATGCCCCCCTTGTAGCCAGTGATGCCCCCATTGTAGCCAGTGATGCCCCCCTTGTAGCCAGTGATGCCCCCATTATAGCCAGTGATGCCCCTTATAGCCAGTGATGCCCCCCTTGTAGCCAGTGATGCCCCCCTTATAGCCAGTGATGCCCCCATTATAGCCAGTGATGCCCCTTATAGCCAGTGATGCCTCCCTTGTAGCCAGTGATGCCAACCCTTATAGCCAGTGATGCCCCCCATTCTAGCCAGTGATGCCCCTTATAGCCAGTGATGCCCCCATTGTAGCCAGTGATGCCCCTTATAGCCAGTGATGCCCCCCTTGTAGCCAGTTATGCCCCCTTGTAGCCAGTGATGCCCCTCTTATAGACAGTGATTCCCCCCATTGTAGCCAGTGATGCCCCTCTTATAGCCAGTGATGCCCCCCTTATAGCCAGTGATGCCCCCCTGTAGCCAATGATGCCCCCCTTGTAGCCAGTGATGCCCCCCTTATAGCCAGTGATGCCCCTTATAGCCAGTGATGCCCCCCTTGTAGCCAGTGATGCCCCTTATAGCCAGTGATGCCCCCCTTGTAGCCAGTGATGCCCCCATTATAGCCAGTGATGCCCCCCTTATAGCCAGTGATGCCCCCTTGTAGCCAGTGATGCCCCCATTATAGCCAGTGATGCCCCTTGTAGCCAGTGATGCCCCCATTATAGCCAGTGATGCCCCTTATAGCCAGTGATGCCCTCTTGTAGCCAGTGATGCCCCTTGTAGCCAGTGATGCCCCTTATAGCCAGTGATGCTCCCATTATAGCCAGTGATGCCCCTTGTAGCCAGTGATGCCCCTTATAGCCAGTGATGCCCCCATTATAGCCAGTGATGCCCCTTGTAGCCAGTGATGCCCCCATTGTAGCGAGTGATGCCCCCCTGTAAGTAATTATAAAATAACAAAAAATTACTTACCAGACCTCAGTACGCGCGTCCCAGTCCGGAGCTGCTGAGCGGTGTAAGCAGCGTGATGACGTCACGCTGCTTACACCGCTCACGCAGCTCCCAGGGATCTCCTCGGCGGCAGAGCTGCCAGCCGAGGAGATCGAGCGTCACAGGGGGCGTGGTGAAAGCTGTGCGCCCCCTGCGACGCTGATACAGGGGAGGAGTCAGGACGGGAACGATCCGTCCCGCCTCCTCCCCTGTACTGACAGCTGCTGGCTCTGCGCGGTTGTTATAAAACAGCCGCGCAGTGCCTGGGGCGCACCCCCCGGCGGGCAGGGCGGGCGGCCGCGGCGCCCCCCTCGGGTGAGCGGAGCCTCGGCGCCCGGGGCGGTCGCACGCCCTGCCCGCCCCTAGGAACGGCCCTGGTTCTACCTTCTATTTATTTATCACCAGGTTATGCTGTGACGTGTAGTAGCTCAATGTTTCACTGTGAATTTATTTATTACTAGATTATGCTGCAATTTGTAATATCCCAAAATTATATGGTAGCAGCAGAATAAGTCCTGCTTTGGACAGTCTGAGACTGGTAGTATGTCTGTATTCCACGGTGTATGTTTTCAATATTAGGTTATGCTGGGACTTGTAATATCTCAGTGCTTTAGTGCCTATTTATTTAGTACAAGATTATCCTGCGATTTGTAGGATCTCAATGTTCCACTACTTATTTATTGCTAGGTTATAATGGGACTTTTGGTATCTCAATGCTCCACTGCCTATTTATTTATTATTAGGCTATGATCCAACTTGTAGGGCAATGATGCTTTACTGTGTATTTCTTACTAGGTTATACTGAGGGTTGTAGTGACTCCTCTGTGTATTTTTTTATTCCTAGGTTACTAGTCTGAAATCCATTCCTAAGGCTGCTAAACTTCTGTGGAGCACCAAGGAATGACAGGCCAAAGCATAACCTAGTAATAAGTAAATATGCAGAGGAGCACTGAGGTTTCGGTGGGGGTTGTTGGAGAGGTTATGTGTTTCACTATTTTGTCTTTTAAACAACCCCATCCCAGTACAGCCTATTAATAAGAAGTAAAGAAGCATAGCATGTATTGTAGAATTACATTTACAGTAAATGTTGATGGCTCTGGGTGGTAGACAGGGCAGTATTTGTATTAAAGACCCCAATCCAGGGAAGCAGGTAGGGGGCAGCATGTGCTTGAGTGTTCTTTGCCTGTACTGTAAAAGAAACCATCAATGTCTTTAGTACAAAACTTAACTCCTTTCAATAGTTTTCTAGTGGGAAATTCAAAATCCACATGGTGCCAATTAAGTTTTGTCTACATATGACAGAATGCAGTTTACAGCAGTTTGTAATCTGTCAATCAAGTCAATATGGGAAGCAGAGAGCTGGTATAGGGGATCATTCACTTGTGTAACGGTCAGCAGTAGTGGATTCTCTGGACCACCGCGAACGATGGTATCAGCCATGCCAGGGAGCGGAGTCTAAGTAGATCCAGTTCTCACCAGAGCCCGCCGCAAAGCGGGATGCTTGCTGCAGTGGAACACTACCAGGTCGCGAACACTGATGTGACTTGCTTGCGGCCGAGGTGTGGCGTGGTACAAAATCGTGAAGCAGGCTCATAGTCGGGGACAGGCAGGAAGGTCAGGACAGGCGGCAAGGGTTCGTGATCGAGGTATGGAGGCAAATGGTAGGGTACACAGTAACTCAAAAGACACAATGGAACGCTTCCTCTCAAGGCACAGTGCACTATTGATTCGGCAGGGACCAAAGGAAAAGGCAGGACTTAAATAGGATCAGTGCCCGCTGAAAACCAATCACCAGTGCGCGGTCACTTTCAACTTAGGTGCAGTGACGCGCGCACCTTAGGTGGCAAGCGTGCACCTTAGGGGGCAAGCGCGCACCCTGCCAGCAACAGGATCGTGGTGAGGTAAGTGTAGGACAGAGCTGCGAGGACCCGAGGACCGGGTCGCGGGGACATCCGTTACAACTTGAGACAATCAGGCCTGCCCAATGGGCACTTACATCTCATTTATTTATCAGATAAAAAAGATTTCTCTCCTTAAAAAGACCTTGGTTAGTACGAGTAGAAATACATGGCATAGTCTCAGTGTGATTGTAGTGGAGAACCGTAGCATGTTGCACCAATAATTTTAACCTGTTTGGTTAGCGGCAGCATAAATTTACAGGTCAACACTGAGCGGCCATTACATTGATAACATTAATATTTGATAACATTGTTATTGGTCACATGGTTTTATTAGTATTAAGCAATAATTTTAAACAGCCAGTAATCAAGAAAATTAAAATCATGGATGCAGCATGCTGCATGTGGTTCTTAGCCACTGAGACTGGGTCATGTACTTCTACCCTAAAGAGAAGGTTATGAATGTCTTTGAAACCCCACAGTACCCACAGTTTAATTGTGCAGTGGTGTAGACAAACAGTAATATAGTAACATAATAGATAAGGTTGGAAAAAGACACATGTGAATCAAGTTCAACCTATCGTCCTACAATGTTGATCCAGAGAAAGACAAACATACCTACGAGGCAGATGTCAATTGTCCCATACAAGAGGAAAAATTCCTTCCCAACTCCAAATATGGCAATCAGAATAAATCCCTGGATCAATGTCACATCACCAGAATCTAGTTCCCACAACCTGTAACATATTTTTCAAGAAAGGCTTCTAAACCCATCTTGAACGTTTACTTATTCCACCATCACAGCCTCTTGAGGCAATGGTTCCATAGTCTCACCGCTGTTACAATAAATAATCTTTGTCTGTGATGCTGGTGAAATGAAGATGTAGAGGATGCTTCTTTGTCGTGGTTACAGGCCTAGTTGTAAAAAGATCATACAAGATATCTGTGTACTGTCCATTCACATATTTATATATATAACAATTAAGTTGTTATAAACCTTCTTTTTTTTCATCTTAATAACCCAAAGTTTGATCCAATTTTTGCCTATCTTGATACTACAAACCCCCTATTCCTTTATCCAACATAGTCGCTCTTCTCTGGACCCGCTCTAGCTCAGCTATGTCCTTCTTATACACTGAAGCCCAAAACTGTATACATTTTTCAATATGTGGTCTCAATAGTGATTTCTATAAAAGTAAAACTACATTCCTGACTTGAGGATGTATGCCTCTTTTAATGCCCCCATGATTCTTTTTTGACTTGGGGCTCAGTTGCCGGCGGGGTCACAAAAGGTTTACTGCTACAATATCCCGATCCTTTTTCAGCCATATTTTTTTACCCGCTTCATGCTAAAAAGTTTTTAAATTTTTTTGTTTCCTCGGTCCCTGTGCATGACCTTACATTTATCCACATTCATTAAGCAACGTGTCTAATTCTAAAACGATTTTTACTAAATATTCTCTGTTTACATGGCCACATCTGTTTTTGAAACCCAAATTTTAGCCCCCATTTCCTGTTTCAGCAGCACGGCATAGCATGTACTTTGAGTCACATGGCCAGAATAAGCAACAGACTGCAACTCTGAAAGTTCTGTAATAGGTCTCCTTAGATGCCATAAGAAAGGGTTGATTGTGTATCTCCAGTGCATGTCTGTTTTTTTCACAGATTTTCCTGTTGTGGAAAAAAAAACAATCGTCGAAAGTTTTAGGCATTTTTTTTTTTCCATGTTATTTTAAATGTAAGCAGGAATATTCTTCTCATATGATGTGATGGCCAGAAAGCACATGCTCAGGAACAGTGCTCAACATTATCTTACAGTTCACAGCACTCCTTGTTCTGGAATCAGCTGACATAGTTTCATTAAGAACAATGAAGACATGTTTCCCTCCTCTTTTTCTTGACACAGATAACAGCTACAGCAGTGTTTCTCAACTTTTCAAAACCCGAGCTATTTTGCAAATCATGTTAACCAGAAACCCACCAAATTTCCCCATCAGTCATTATTAAAAAAGGAAAAAAACTGACTTATTATTACTATGTATCTTCTTGCTAGAAAACCAGTGTCTTCTTACTTGACACATCTTAGGGGAAGAGGGATGAGTACAATATGTGGCATGCTGTGCATACTTTGGAACACTTACAAGTACTGTGTCACCGTTCTGTGCCAACCGTAGTACACAGTACCCCACAACAGTGTTAGCCTACAATAGTCCCGTACCTCCTCCCTTGACAGCTTTCAGGATGTGGTGGAAAAGGCTCTGATTCAGTTACATGATTCTACTAAACACTCCAATGTGATTTCCAATATAAGTTTTGAGGAAAAAAAAGCTTTAGATGAGTTAGAGAGTTTACATGACATTGTCAGTCGTCAGACTGACAAGGGAGGAGGTGTGGTGGTACTGGATCGTGAGATTTATAGTATAGGCAATTTACAACTATTGTCAGACACCAACACATACATTACTCTTCCGTCGGATCCAAGCAATATTTTCAAGTCTCTGTTATTCAATCTGGTCACCAAGGGTCACAATTTAGGTCCTTCTATACAATAGAGATAGACAAGAGTCAAGTAATTTGAGTCAGAAAGAGTAAGCCCCGGGTCACACGGCTTATTCAAGCCGGAATTGCGACCCGGATTGCGCTCGCAATTCCGGCTTGAATAAGGCGGGTGCGGAAGCTGGGTGGGGGGCGCGCCCGACGGAAACACCTTAGACTTTGCATTATAACACGGCGGCGTATTGGCCTTGGATAATGTTGCATGTCACTTTCTGGGGAGCAGACGGAATCGCCAATTGCTATATGAGAACTTGGGGATTACCGTAAATTACTGCGACGGATTGGCGCCGTACTTTGCAGAGCAAATCCGCGCAGTTGTTGCAGTTCTGTTTGGCGCAACTCGCGGCGAAAATAAGCCGTGTGAATGGCCCCTAAGAAAGACGACATAACAGGATGTCCTTATACTTAGTAAAAAGGACCTACCACTAACAGCTGTCTTCACAAGCTCAGGGAAATAGTGGCATTTGCCATGAAAAATTATTTTAAATCATGTTTTTTTAGCATTCCATCTCTATTGATTTTAGAAATGTATGAATAAAATGACAACTGGGTGCTATCACTGGGGAGTGCGGGGGGGGGGGGTTTGTTCCTACACACTGATATTGTCTAACCTGTGCTCATAATATAGTGACACACCCCTTTGTCAAGAGAAATGGTATCACTCAGTTGTTAATAAAACTGATGAGTGATAACAGAGTACCATTGTCACGGATGCCCCTGCGACCCTCGTCCCGGCGCGCGACGGCAGTGTTAGATTTAAAGGGCCAGTGCACCAGTAAGATTGGGCTATTGCCGGGCACTGTCCCTATTTATAGCTCTGCCTCTTCCTGGGCAGCCTTGCCGTGATCTTTAGTGCTCACTGCCTACTGAGAAAGCGTTACAGAAAGCCTTTTGTTTCTTGGTTTACCGTGTACGTACCTCTTGCCTACGTTCCTGACCACGAATCTCTGCCGCTGCCCTGACCTTACTGTCTGTACCCGACTACGAGCCAGCCTGACGATTCTGTAACCTCAGCTACCCTTGGACGCCACCGCTAAGCAAGTTACGCAAGTGGGAGGAAGCGACTCCCTGTAGTTCCTGCCGCAAGCCACAGACAAGTCCATAGCTTTGTGGACCGGGCTTTGGGGGAATACTGGGACCTACTTAGATTCCCCGCTCCATGGTGTGGGGCTTCCCACCATCGCTTGCGCGTGAGTCCAGGGATACACCACCGCGGACCGTTACAACCATACAGCACTTGGATAAAAGAATGTTCCAAAATTGTTAACTCTTTTACAGTCGTGTTAGTGTTTAAAAATTTTTTGTTGCAAGCAGGCACCGTGGTTAGGAGTGGCCAATGGAACCTTTACCGTAAAGTATACTAGTTCCATCTCTGTAGAAGAAATGTGCTGTTGTATGATTTATAATTTATTACTTGGCCTGCACATCTTTTGAGAAAATCTTTTCTCATCTAAATGTTTTCTCCCCCTCCTGTTTTCCACTTCCACTGTGTTATTCATTCAGTCTTTAAACAGTAGCTTTAATGATAGCACTTTGAAAACTCTTACTATAGCCATCATCGCTCATTTTCCCCCTAAACTTTTTTATAACACTTGTTTATCAGTGCCATTTTAATGGCAATGGAAAATAAATGGAATTCACATGATTTTATGAAACAAAATTGTGTTTTGATGTAAAATCCTTAAAGAATATAGTTATGCCCAAGCGGGTTATAAAGTTGCTTTTAGCGCATTTGACTTGTGTTTTTTGTTTTTCTATATCACATTTATATACATTTGGACACAACATCAGTTGGTCTCCTACATGAAAAATAAACCTTTACTGCAAACTGGAGAATAAGCTACATACTCATCTCTTCAGTAAAGTAAAATAACAGTGGGAAAAAATTTTTAGTAGGTTTAAGTTAGGATTCTTTTATTAAATTTTCTTAATGGGGTTGTCGTCCCTTTCAGCTTGGGCCCCATTAAAAAAATGATAAAAAAAAAAAAAATCTTATATCACGTCCTGATATACAAGCATTTTTTGTTTTTTTTTTTTTTTTTTTTTTTTAAATGTATAGAAAAAATTTTCTGTTTCCAGCCCCCTAAAAACATGGGAATCTGATCAGACATGCATTAGGCTCTTTCACTTGTTTGATTTACATACTGCGCAGGAAATGCTATGTCAACTGATAGGTTTGTATATCCTTAAGATTGCATATTAAAATTATACACTAAAGTCAGGTAAATATCGCATAGAATGATAAGAGCAATCCATGTTATGTTTCCAGTACCCATACAAACATTGAGAATGTGGTCCAGACCTGTTTATCCCTTTTTCCCCGGTTTTTTTCCCTATGTGAAAGAATGTTTTGTACACCGATAGATTTGTATGTCCTTAAAGCCACGTGTTATAATTATATACTGAAATCTGGTATATGTAGCATAGAATGATAAGAGCAGTCCATATCAAGACAGTTTTCTCCATGACCTATGAACCATGTAACTTGTCGCTCACGCAGGCAATCAGGACTAGTAGCAGACGCATGGCACACCGGACTGTTGGTTGGTTTTTAAGATTAAAAACAACTTAGGACATGTTCATTCTTCCGTGTTTTCCTGTTCAGTCCCCGTCCAAAAAAAGTAGACATGAATGGAACTTGTTTTTTGACTGTAAAAACTGTACATCCACTGGAAAAAGAACAACCTGAAATCCACATGAAATATTCATCTGACATGGTTTTCAAGGATAGAATCTGATGAGAATCCAACGAGTAAATTTTTCTTGGGCATGTGGTGTACCCCCGCATAGTAAATGGAAGGGCAATCGTTCTAAAGAAGTGGAATTCGTTTAGAATTTCAGGAAAATTCGGGTTTGTAAAAGAAATGAACTTTGGGGGGATTGGGGGAACGAAGGTGTCTTTTTATTTTTAAATGGTGCGGGGCCCCATGGCGTTACTGGGGGCAAAGCACTTGGGGGAAGAAGGGCTACCCCTGCATGACTTGGGCAGGTGAAGCAATCGAGCCCCGGGGGTTCTGTAAGTCACCCCCTTTAAAGCCCGAGCGCCCCGCTGGGAGTCACACCCCTCTCCTGTCTGACGGGAAAGGGTGTGTGGGGTGATTAGCGCTTTCGGGAAAATGATTTTTACACAGGATTTTTGTGGGGTTTTCCAGCTTGTCTCGAGCTGTTTTTGAATGTTTATTTCTGATTTTTTGGGGTTTTGGTCTGAAATCAGTGTGCGTCAACTGCGTGCATAACTCAATACCCAAGGGGTTAAGCCTTTCCCTGTTGTATTATTTAAAGAAAACAGTGTTTTTCAATACAAATACCATTCTTTTTTGGGGCTGCTCAATTTATTGCGAAATTTTAATCCAGGGGTTAAATTAAGCTTTTGTTTTGTGGTGTGTGAAAAAAATAACGTTTTTTAAAAGCCAAAATATTATTTTTTTTTTTGGTTTAGCCAAATTACAAGAAAAGGTTAATTTAAATTTTTCCCTTTTGTTGTGGGGCGTAGAAAATAGCATTGTAAAAACGCTACAAAGCTACAGTTTGGGGGGTCAATTTATTGCGCTTTTACCCCGGGGGTTAAAAAGCGTTGTTTTGTGCGTGGAAAAAATAAACCGTCTTTTTCAACGCCAAATTTTATATTTTTTTTTTTTTGGTAGCCTAATTCACAAGCAAAGGTTTAAATTTAAATTTTTTATCTTTTTTTTGGGGCGTAGAAAATACGCCTTTTGAAACACGCTACAAAGCACGTTGGGTGGCTCTTCTTTTGCGAAATTTTAAATCCGGGGTTAAATTAAGCGTTGTTTTGTGGTGTGCTGCAAAAAAAAAACCGCTTTTTAAACGCCAAATATATATTTTTTTTTGGTGCCTAATTAAAAGCAAAGGTTTAAATTACAATTTTATCTTTGTTGTGTGGCGTGAAAATAGCCTTTGGAACCGTCAAAGTATATTTTGTGGGGGGCTCATTTTTTTGCGAAATTTTAAACCCCCGGGGGGTTAAATTAAGCTTGTTTTGTGGTGTGCTGAAAAAAATAAACCGTCTTTTTAAAAACGCCAAATATTATTTTTTTTTTGGGTGCCAAATTTCAAAGCAAAGGTTAATTAAATTTTTCTCTTGTTGTGTTGGCGTAGAAAATTCCCCTTTTGAAAACCGCTACAAAGCTATAGTTTTTTGGTTTGGCTAAATTTATTGCGAAATTTTTAAAATCGGGGGTTTAAAATTAAGCGTTGTTTTGTGTGTGCTGACAAAAAAAAACCTTTTCTTTTTCACCCCAAAATATATTTTTTTTTTTTGGTAGCCTAATTCACAAGCAACGCTTAATTAAATTTTATCTCTTGTTGTTTTGGTGTAGAAAATACAAAACATTTTTTAAAACCGCTTTAAAAAGGGGTTTAAAATTGGTTTTTTTTACAAAAAAAATTTTTTTTTTTTTTTTTTGGTGCTTCCCCTTTAATTTTTTTATTTTTTTGGGGGAGAAAAAAAATTTCCCCTCCCATTTTGGGGGGTTAATTTAAGCGTTGGGTTTTGTTTTTTTTTTGGTGTGTGACAAAAAAAAACCCGTCTTTTTAAAACACCGAAATATATACATTTTTTTGTAGCATAAATTCCAAAAAGCGAAGGTTAATTAAGCCTTTTTTGTGTTTTACATTTGTAAAAACACACAGTGTTGTAAACGACATAAAAGAAAATTTTTTCTGGCCATTTGTGGAGCGAAATTTTAATCCAGGGTTCCCCAAGCTTGTTACTGGGTTCTTTGGGTCAAAAAACAGGGTGATATTTTCATATACGATGCTTCATAAAACGTGTCTGTACATTTTAAAACAAACAGTAGGGTCAGACAGAGAGGTGGCAGGCTTGCAACTCGAGTGGCAGTGGCACAAACTTTTCTGAAACGGGCCCGGTCGGCACAGAAAAAGGGGGAGTCGCTGCAGGGGTACTCGTGGGCCCAACTGCCGCTTCATCTAGCGGCCGGTGTTTTCGCAACCCAAAGGGTTTTTGATTGGTTGACTAGGTATCCTTTCCCCCCAGAGGACATCTGAAAACCCCCCAGCCAAGGTCGGGGGGGAACCTCGACAAAACACTTAGTTGGAGGGCCCCCGGGAGCGGGTCGGGCCCCTCCCCCTGTCCTCAGCCCCCCTCTGTCCCCCCATTTCCCTCAGCCGGGGTTTTACTATGTGGTCGGGGTCGCCATATTAGCGGGATGAACAATTTGGGGAGGGCAGTGGGCAGCTATTGGCAGCAAAGAAATGGGGAAATATCCCCAGTTTTGCAGTAGGGGAAAAAGTATAGATGTGGAGAGTGGCATGGGAGGTCTGTGGTGAGAGGTCAGCCTGGCTTACAAGACCGGTGTGGGACAGTGTGACGTTTAAAACACAAATGAGTGTTTGTAGCCGCCCGCCTTGGGAGGGGGGAAGCAAGGGCCCATTCTCAGGAGGGGGCGTCGCTTGGCGTCAGGGCGGCGCACCAGCAAGTGGGTTGTTTTGGCCCGTGGTCAGCGGGTTGCGCAGTGTGGGGGGGAGAAAGCGGACGGGGTAGAAAACCCGCTTCGCGGGTTCAAGACAGTAGCGGCACGGGGCTCAGCGAGGCGGGCGGCGTGAAAACCCAGGGGGCTTTTGGCGGTAAAATCGCTACTCGGCGGTTTTGTGGCAGTTCTTTGCAAGACCCCGGAGGACCCGATTTGGGTATATGTGAATCTGTGGGCAGAAAGTGAAGCTGGCCAGGGAGTAACTTTGGGAAAAGGGCCCCTGCGTCAAACATCAGCGTCCCCATCCGGTGGTGGGGAAAACGTGGTCAGTGTGGTGGTCCTTCCTGCCGCTGCGGCGGGCGGGCCGTGGACGATCCTTTTCGCCAGTCAGGCTCCCCCCACCTCTGCAGAAGGCAGCGTTTCTCTTTGCATCCTCCCCCGGTCCAGATGCTCCTGTTCCCGTATCATGGGCCAGCAGTCGTTCAGGGGGGCGTTGTAAAGAGACAAAAATATGGTCCAACCATCCTAAGGTGCAGCAGCTGACCCGGTCCTGGCCCCAAATTGTTGGGATGCAGTCCCTCCCTTTCCAAAGGTGGACTCTGCCCATTAAGAAAAATAATGGTTGTGCCAGCCCGGGTGGAGGGTTCCCGCCGTATTTTTTTTCCAAAAAGGGGGAGTACCAGACTTTAAATATGTAGACGAAAGGGGTCGTCCTTGGCTTATCGGTTTGTTCCCAAAGGGAAAGGCCCGCGCGGGTCTGGACTTTTTTAACACGGTCAGGGCCGTAAGTCCTTACGGGCCCCCCTGGGTGAATGTGCTCCTGCCCCGGCCACCAAAAAACTTGGGGGAGCGCCGCTTTCTCCTCACGTTGTCAAATGTGCTCCCGGCCAATGTCCCCCTCTCCTCCCCCCCACCCCCCCATCTCGCCTCACAAATATGCTCCTCTACCCCATGGTGGGCACAGCGGTGTCACGCAGTTCTACACCTGCTTGCCTCGGCGAAAGAATCACCCAAGGGAGGAATGCTCCCCGTTTTTGCGCAAAAATTTTGATTGTGGGCTTTTCCGGCCAACTGCAATCGGAAACCTTTGGTGACGGACAAAGGGGCATGGGTTTTCGCGTGCCCCGGGGGGAGGTCCATGCGCCCCGCATGGCGGTGTTCATTTTTGGGTTTTAAAAAAGGTTTCCCGGGGTTTCCCACGATTTAGAACTTTTTAAAAGGCCGGAAAATGTGCTGCACTTTATCCCCTTCGTACAAAGCCAGGAACACCTCTCGAGTTGCAGCGGCAGAACGGGCCCCCCCCACACGCTCGATATGCGTGTTTTCCACCGTGGTTCCAGTGACTGTTGGACCGACTGTATGAAAGAGAAAGGCCATTAAAAGTTTTTTGATTTTCCCGGCGAAGAAGTTCTCCATGTGTAACTTTGTGTCAGCCAGTGGGCTCTGCGTGCACCTGCCGTTTTTGGGCCCCTTGGGAGGCCAGTTATTTGTCAGTGCCCCGGACTACGGGATGAATAACGTCATTCCACTGCTTCTGTCCTGGAAACGTGCTGAAAAAATTTTTGGGCAGGGGATGGAGGTGGCGCTCCATTCTCGTGGCCCATGAGTCCCGGGGGGGACTAATGGGGAGGAGGAGGGGGGGACATTGGGGCAGAACATTTTTGGGAAATAGTGGATTTTTTACCCGGTGCAAGAGGGGGAGCGGAGCAGCTGGAGGAGGTGGATGGAGATGAGGGAAGACGGGCAGATGATCCCCAAACACCCTGGCAGTATTTCAGTGGAAATGGAGGAGGGAAACCCCCGGAGTCACTTGTGCGAGTCCCCGCGATGCTTATTTGCCTGGGTGTGACGCCCCAATAGTCAGCATCCGGGAGGGGATGACTTTGGCTCTCCACCCTTTTTTGGGCCTGCTACCGGTCCCAAAATGGGAGCCCTTTTTTCCCGCTATTAGGGGAAAACAAACTCAATACTATAGGGAAATCCTCCCTAATCGTTGGCCCCTGCCTTGTGCGGCATGTCCCTCTCTGACAGGTTGACCCCGGGGGGTTTCCCCAGGTCCGTCTCTGGCCCCGGGGCTGGGGGAAAGGGGGGGGGGGGTAGGGCAGACCAGTCCTCAGCGTAACCCAAATCTGGGGGTCATAGAGCAGCTTCCTTCACCCCCCTAGTGAGGAGGGCTCACCAGCGCCAGCAGCACCGGGGCATGGGCCCTTCCCTGAAAACAGGTTGTGGCCTATTGGCAGCACTCTGCCCCCCAGTTTTTAGAAGATCCCCTGGACTACTGGAGCAAACTGGTGTGTGGCCGCAACTTGCCGGTTTGCAGTGGAGAAGCTTCCCGCCGGCCGTTGTGTGGCTCAGAGGGGTTCAGTGCGGCGGGGGGGTCGTTACCCCAAGGAGAACCCCTTGTCCGGGGAAAAGTTGAAAAGGATGACCTTTTGCAGATGATCGGGGTGGATCGGCCAGGGTTTTTACCCCCACCAAGCCTTGGGTCGTCTGGGGGTTTAAACTACTGCCTCAGCCCCTATTTGTGCCCCACCCCCCTGTGCCCACTTGCTGATTTTTTTCTCATTGCCTACCCCCCGTCTTTTTCCAGGGATGGTATTGCCACCACCCCAAAACCCCTGTCATTGTGCCACTTTGTGCTCATGCTGCTGTGCTGTTGCCGGGACTCCCAAAAATGTGCTTTGGGGATCTGCGGCCCCCGGTATGTTTTGCCACCTTAGAATGTCATTGTGCCCTCTCTGCCTATGCTGTTGCTCCTGTTACCTCCACTCTCTGTCTTGTGCCACTGCCGACCTCATGTGCTCGCCGGGGGCCCGCTTCAGTCATTGTGCCGCTCTGTGGCCTAATTTTTTTTTTGCCCCCTGCGAATGTCATTGTGCCACTCTCGACCTCATGTGCTGCTTGGGGGTTCTGTCGGCCCCACACTGGTCATTGTGCCATGTCTGACTCTGCTGCTGCCGTGGTGCTGCCGTTTTCCCCCCCCATGTGGCCCCCCTTTTTTTTGCCCCCTCCAGAAAATTTTCATTGTGCCCTGGGCTGACCTCTGCTGCTGTGTGGGGTGCCGTGCCCTCCACACTGTGTCATTGTGCCACTGTCTGACCCTTTGCTGCTGCTGTTTTCCTGCCGTGCCCTCCCCACTGTGTTTGTACCACTCTTTTTGGCCCACTCCTTTTTTTTCCAGCTCCAGAATTTTTTTCTTGTGCCATCGACCCCATGCTGCTGCCACCGTGACCCCCCACACTGTGTCATTGTGCCACTCTGCGGCCTGGGGATGTTTTGCCCTTCCAGAGTCTTGGCCCCTGTCTGCCCCCTGCTGCTGTGGCTGCCCCCGTCCTCCCCATCTTCAATGTTGCACCTGAGCTCCGTTTGTTTTTTTCCAGCTTTTGCTGCCCTGCTTTTTAGGTACGTTCCTGCTTCAGTTTTTTGGTCAGTTTTGCCCCCATAAGTGCCCAGGGCTTTTTAGTGAAGCGATTCTAAGAGGGGGGCAGTCAGTGCGTGCATACTAAAAAAAAAACATTGTATGAAGACCCCAAACCAGCTCCTCTGCTATTTAGCATGGCACAAAGTTTCCCACCCTGCAGGTCTGGGCAGCCCGGAAATAGCTGTTTTTTAACGTGATTCGGCCGAAGTATTCGGACCGAAACAATTTTGTCGGAAAATTCGGCGAAGTGACCGAAAACCCATTTTTGAGAAAATTTGCCAATTTTATAGATAAATCTAACACACTATCAAGGACAGTGTCATACACTTTTGTAAAGTCCCAAAATACTACATATAAACAAACATATGCTCTTCTGTTCAAGTGTACACTGTCCAGATTATCAAAAGGCATTTGTTTCATGATTCCTATATGTCATAAAAGTATACTGGTTATTAGTCATAATACAGTGAAACCTCTCCATATTTGTGGAGATTATTCCTATTCTAGTTGTCTTTTTCAGTGGACAAACCCTCCATACAAACAAAATCAATAACTGTCAATTCAGTCTATGGTGATGTTGCATTATTTTTTCACATATATTCCTGTGGGGTCCTTTAACAGTCCCATAAATATATTTCCTATAACAGTTATTCTGCTTACAGAGCAATAATATCCTAAGAAAACCTAGTTTCATTTGAGCTCCACAATTGCATTGAGTGTATATTAAAAGCAGGATTAAGTACAGAAATACAAAACTGACATGAGCGGAGCAATGACATCATATCATCGCACCACTTATTCCAGGCTCCACTTGGAAAAGCTGGCCTGCCACTCGTTGCGTCAAGGCCTACCTACATATGTTGAGCCCATCTACAATCTACCTACCTAGCTGCTTGGGGCCCACCTACAACCTACCTTCCTAACTTCCTGGTGCCCATTTACAGCCTACCTACCTAGCCACCTGCAGCCTACCTACAGCCCACCTAGCTAGCTACCTGGGGCCTACCTACCACCTACCTACCTAGGACTTACCTATCTACTTAACTGGGGGCTACCTAACTAACTGGGGCCTAACTACTGCCTACCTACGGTCAATTTACCTGTCTATCTGTAGCCTATCTACCTGAGTCCTATCTACCTACCTATGGCCTACTTATGTTTCTGGGGCTTAACTACTGTCTATCTACCTACCTTGAAACAGACAATACCAGCAGCTCCAATGAAAATATAAAATTATTCCTTTATTTAGACAAAGTGCATGGCAAAAACACATTGGCGCATGGTAGGAGAATGCTGATGTGTTTCAGGTTAGTGACCCTTAGTCATAGCATATCTTCACATGACATAGCATATCTTTATATGATACACAAACTCCTTATATATCTGAACCACTTCTATTCACAAAAACACACTTGTGAGCTAGGAGGAGTCCAGCATACTGTTGGCCACTCGTACAATCCAGCAGCACCTCCAAGTCACACTGAACAAATATCAATGACATATGTAGAGAGAATCACATGCACACAACACCTGGCAAACTCCGGCAACCACTACTACGTGGCAGCCCAAAAGAACTGCTACCTACCTACCTATCTATGGTCTACCTACCTGGGACCCATCTACTGCCTACCTATTTACCTGGGGCCTACCAACCTACCTACCTAAGGCCTAACAACCTATCTAGAGGGGATCTACCTAGCAACATAGGGCCTACCTACCTACCTACCTACCTGAGGCCCTGTCTGCCTACCCACCTGAAGCCCCTGCCTATCTACCTGGTAATATGAATGTGGCCTGTACCCACTCTTTGTAAAGAGGTGAGGGACAGCGAGGGAGGTGCTGGAAAAGAGGATTCTAAGATTTTTGTTTCCAAAACTGTAAGGGAAAGTGGTGATCGAGAGCAGTCATCAAGGTGATATGGACCAGATGCAAAAGAAAAGGGAAAGTGAATGACTCATTAGAGAAATGTCACCTGTGAGTCACAAGATGTAACTGCACTATATGGTCATTATATGGCAATAATAGTGGTAGTTGGATAATGATCTTTATTCAGTAATAGTATTGGGGTATTATTCATGGCTTGACAAAAGAATAATCCCAGTAGAAGGTAATATAAGCCCCAATGCTACATGGAAAAAACTGCACATTAAATAAGTACCAGTTCACATCAATATGCAGAAAAGCCACAATAGTATACAAGGGGAGACTGCACTAATGCAAAAATACTGATAAGAGAAACACTCACACACCTACTGTAAATGAGGGCAGTGGTTACTAGTATTATAATTGTATATGGATAAGTGATAGAAAGGGTGCCATTTATATAGATATGTGTGGTGTACCATGCTGGCTTACAACTTATGACGCCACTACTATTCGATTGGGCAGGCTGCCCAGCACCTTTCATATGTCCTACAAAAAATAGTGACACTTTCTGCTCCCCAGTATTTAGGGCAAAATCAACAACATAAAAAGCTGTGAAAATATCAAATATGAGGTATTAGTTGATACAGTGGCCACTATATTCACTATCATGTAACCCACATTAAGGGTCCTCATTTTCTTGCGAGTCTCTACACTATTTACAAAAAAATCAAATTATATAGCAGACCACTAATAGAATTTTATTATTGTTCCTAACCTCATGTATATCTACCCATAATGACTCACATGTTCATTTCCTGTATCTAAATCTTCCCGGAGTGTTGGCTTCAGACAGGATTTTATATAAAGACATAGCCTCCCCATTTACGATCTCTTCTAAATAAAACAAACCATGTAAATTATTTGCCACTACACAGCTCTCATCCAGCTATGTCTCAGTTATCCCCACTATACAGCCCAGTCATAGCTCTCATTCAACCATGACTTCGATATCCCCACTATTTCATAATTTTCTTCAGCTATAAATAGTTCATTCACTTTATTTGAGAGACTCCTGGCATTGGTAAGCAAGCAATTTAGAGTTTTTTAGGGTCTTTATTTTTTTAGCCCTGTTAACTATTACACCCCCTCCCTTCACTCCATCCCCTGATTTATAACTAAAAGTTACTGAACAGAGCAATGTGGAGGTGTATGCTAGAGCTCTAAATCCAAGATAGTGCCCATTCCCTGTACTGATGCAACCAACACTGCCAAGCGCTGGCTGAATATCTGTTTTTTCTGTGTTAGGTATTTCCATCCATCCCTGCTTGCTCTGTCTGAGCTGGACAGATAAAATGATTTAGTGCATCGGATTTGGGCCTTGAGTTTGACATGTGGTTTAGCTGATTAAGACCTAGGGCTGGACTGCCTAATCAATATACCTTCCTTCCATCCTTTGATGGTTCTGACACAAAAATGGACTTCAAAGGTTCAGCAGAAGATAGCTATATTTAGATCTGTCTTTGGAGCCAATCACTTGTCTGCAGGTTCTTTTTATATAAGTTGATTCACCTTTAACCAATTTGACCATTGCAATGATAAGAAGAAATTTTCTTTAGGAAAATAATGGAGGGTGGCATCAAAATCAATCGAGTATCAGCTTCTCCAGTCTGATACTGACTAGTGAATATTTGACCATCATGTCCTTCATTTATCCTCAAAATTTATGGTAGAAGACAGCAACCAGCAGCTTCTATATTATGGAATATATCAACAATAGAAAAAAGGGTTAAGAACATTGTACCTCTGCAAATTACTTTTATTTGCCATCCTATTTGAACGTCATCCTTGAGGCTAAGTGCTTGAGGCTAACTTTTTGTTTGACACATGGAAATTGTTTTCAATGGTATACCATATCCTGTCTTATCCAGATGAGTAATATTTTTTAAATATACAGGATTCTCTGTCACATTAGTATATTATATATACATCATTTAACATAGGACAGAAAATGTATGGTTGCATGCCTTCTAAAACAGAATGGTTCTCATTGAAGTGTCTCCACGGTAATGGGAGTGATGATTCAGTTTATTAGTATTTACTGTATTGCTTTTGCAAAATAGACCTTTCATTATTAATTAATTTCCAGCTTTCAGCACAGACAGTCATCATTATCTCTCTCTTTTATCACTTTAATTGTTGAAGTATAGGTTTTTTGTCCAGCAATTTGCAAGACATATCATCTGCAAATGTAGCAAAAGCTTCAGCTTGGATGATCATAAGAAACAACTGGCAGCCCTCCAGTACTTCATCTTGATAGGAGCACTGCTGGATGGCTGACAACTTTCTCTGTTTAATTCAACAAAAGCTGAACTTTTCATCGGTGCTTAAAAAGAAGCACACATCTGAACTAGTTACTGAGGCTATTTTCTAAACTTTGTGGGGCTCACAGTACGCCATACGTTACAATGTTATACAAAATGTCAAGAAATATGTTACTGTCAGTCATCACGAATTTGATTCAATTAAAGCGAGACCGAATTAAACCCAATGTCTTAAGTGTAGCATTTACCCTTTAAATCTATCATATTTGTTGAAGGTAGCGTCTTACAGTAAAGAAAAATTATCTATTTTAAATACCACTGTAAAAGTAGAAATGCCAGTAGGTATTTTCTGGTAATATTGTGACTCTTGTAAAACATAACACAAATCTAACGTAGAGAACTGAGAGTAGTGAACAGATTTGCCTCATTCAACGGCCTTTCTTGTGGCAATAGCTCCTTACATCAAATAATAATATAATTCAATATAAGTGTAGAAGCTTATTAAAATCATAGTCAAATAGGGCAAAGGTGGGGAAAGATAGAAAAAAAGTTTCCTCCCTGTCCCCAACCAATGTAGCTTTGGGGCTCCCTGGGATCCCATTAAATAGGAGCAGATTCCAAGGAACTCCAAAGCAGCAGTGTCCAGGGATCAGGAGGTATGTATAAGTATCCATTTGTTTTTCTAATTTTCTCCACATTCGCTCTGTTTTACTATACTTTTATTAAACTGGACAACCCCTTTAAGGTACATTGGTAGCATTGGATTATATGAGGTTATCCATTAATATAATTAGACACACCTGCACCTGCCACTTTTTAAATTAAAGGGGAACTAATGGATGCTCTTGATCAATGTTCTTTAGAATGCATCGATCAATACAAACCTGTGACATCACTGATGAGCTACGGAAGCAGTCACATCCTCGACAGGAGGATGAAATCGACATTTCCTTTAGAAAATTCTGTTTAAAATCAGGATTGAAAATTAAAAAACGTTATCCCTTCCAAGTCTTAAGAGGGAAATTGGTCCTATTTCCCAGGAATCTTAAACCTCAGTAGGTGAGTTAATAATTACAAAATATTGTTGGCATTAATTATTTAAAGATGCAAATTATCTAATTTACGTGGAATCTAAAACTTGAAGTATTGATCCCTCCATGATGGATGGTGAAAATTTACATAAGTCTATCTTCATTTTGTCTCTGCTGCTAGTGGATTGACACTTAATGATTTAACAGATGTGAACATTGAAGCAAATTAAAATCTACCATGGTATCTGCTCTTTATATAAATAAAGTTAGGGTCTATAATGATCATGCCAAAAACTGGGCATGAAATAAAAAGTTGGTATAGTAACATGAGAGACAAATAGTTTAATTAACTGGTTGGGAAACTGAAACCTTTCATACTATATGAAGATTAGGCAAATCCCTGTCTCCACTTCATAACAAAAAATTGGATGCTTTAGCGGTATGAAGTAGCGCATTTTTTATGTTTTATATTATCCAGCTCTCCCTCAAGTTGCAATGGTCTCAAGATACAATATTTTCAATATACATTGGTCTTTCCTGAGACATTGTAACTTGAAACCACCATAAAACGTCACAGATAAGGCTGATCTGCGGCTTATGTGATTGACTAGAAGATTCAACCAATTTAATGAACATTTTTCTTGTACAACATCTGGATTAGTGAAGTGCAGGCAGTGAATGGTGGTGTAGTAATAGCTCTGTACATTACAGTGCAGTACTACATTTCCTCTACTGCTCTTTACACGTGACAGGCAAAGTGGCTACTTTGAGCATCAGAGGAGGACAGTTCCATTTTATTTTTCTGGTACATTGTGTACAACTTACATGACCAAAAGATACTCCTACCCTTAACATAGAAAGTGATTTCCAGAGCCCAGCAGCTCTTTCTGGCTTTTATCTGTAAGAACTTGCTTTACATGTATTGGTTACCTGCATCATTTTATTCAGTCTTTATTTTGCATTTTTTGGAATTTACTATTTTGTGGTTTAAAAGCAATTATTGGTTTATCACAAAGTTATGGTTTCATACAAAAGTTTTAACTTACAATGGTTGTCCTAGAACCAATAACCATATACAGTTGAAACCAGAAGTTTACATACACTGTATAAAAAGACACATATGCATGTTTTTCTCACTATCTGACATGAAATCTGAATAAACCTTACTCGTTTTAGGTCAATTAGGAACCAAAATTATTTATATTTGCCAAATGCCAGAAAAATGAGAAAGATAAATTTCTAAGGCATTTTTATTACTTTCTGCAAAGTCAAAAGTATACATATATTTCATTAGTGTTTGGTAGCATCGCCCTTAAACTGTATGACTTGGGTCAAACATTTTGGATCCTTCCACAAGCTTCTCACAGTAGTTGGTATTAATTTTGGCCCATTCATCCTGACAGAACTGGTGTAACTGAGCCATGTTTATAGGTTGCCTTTCTCGCACCTGCCTTTTCAGCTTTGCCCATAAATTTTCAATAGGACTCAGATCAAGGCTTTTGACTTTGTAGAAAGTAATAAAAATGTCTTAAAATTCTCTCTCATTATCCTTGCATTTGGCTAATATAACTAATTTTGGTAATCCTATATGACCTAAAATGTGTAAGGTTTATTCTGATTTCATGTCAGATAGTGAGAAAAACATGCAGATGTGTCTTTTTATATAGTGTATGTAAACTTCTGGTTTCAACTGTACCTTGAAGGACCACTGTACAATAATATTTAATTACTGTATATATATTAATAGACACTATTGTTTCAATTTTTCCCATCCAACTGCCATACTTGAGATTGGTTATATTACTATACTACTATATTATTTACGGATGATGGATTGAACAGTGCTCCCTTAGATGTTCAGAGCTTGGACTAATTTTATAAAACCTACCCCTGCAATATGCTTTGCCACAACTGATCTGTTTGGTGTTTCTTGGTTTTCATGATGCTGTTTGTTCACTAATGTTCCCTCTGAGACCTTCACAAAACAGTTATGGTTATACGGAGAATAAATTACATACCCGATGTACTCTAGTTACTGATTAGGTGATTTCTAAAGGCTTTTGGTCACACTGTATTTTAGTTAAGGGTATCAGAAAAAAAGGGGGCTGAAAATATGTACATGCCATACTTTTTAATCTTTTTAATTTGCAAATATTTGGAAAATCAGGTATCATGAAATGCCATACTGTCTTATACATATTAGAATAGCTAGAAACCATTTTTTACAAACAAGGCAGCAGACAAAGCACCTACTATGGGAGTTAGTTGGAAATCCCAGTTGCTCTGGTAAGCAGTGCTAATGGTGAATGAAGAAAACAGCTGTTGAAAGATGGCAGGAGCCTGAAACATTGAAGACTTTATTGAGAAAATGAATATTAAGCTAAAGCAGAGTAGTTTTTCTGGAGCCCTATTATTAATTGTTGCTCGCCATTTTTAATTAGCTCTCTGGATTGCATAAATCATAAACCTGCTATGCATCATTAGTGTGTGAAGAACATGAGCACTTGAAAAAATTGTTATAGTTCTGAATTAAAATGTCAAATGTGATCATCAAATGTATTTTAGGTAGCTTGTATTAGAGAAACTTGGGGTAATAGAAGAGCTCAGTCATACAAACTGTGTCATTGATGGATCATCTTTTAAACTAAAGATCATTGATCTCTGTGGTGAATTCATTGTCATTTCATACTGACAACCTTCTAAACAACTGATGGATCATTAAAGCCTCATCTATATTCATCCACTATTTGTTAATTACTTTTGTGGATTACAATTTCTTTACTAATGAGACAATAACATGAAACAATCTATATTACTTTAGCCAAACAATAGTGCTCATATAAGTTTTTTTCTAATGGCACCTCACCATTAAGAACTTGATGGAGTCCATACAAAGCTAACAACTATTGTTTATATAGATCTACAATTTCTATTGTACCTGGTACATTAGAAAAGACAGTGAAGGACTCAGTTATGCTGCCAAATGAGATCCTAGTACTATTGCAGCCAGATCACGACCTGTGCAAAAGGAAAGATGGGTTAAGTGGGTCTGTAAGGGTAGTCATGCAGATCCATCTTTGGAAGACAAGATGGGGTTGTGAGTGAAAGCCTATAAATGAGAATGGGGGCCATGAGCAGCAGTTTATTTGTGATAGTGGGCCAGCACAAGCTGCAGTCTTCTTTAGACAGGGAATGAGTGGCAATCTATACTTGAGAGAGTGAGGTCATAAGAAATACATGGGACCAAGGGTGGCAGTCTGTATGAGAGACAGAGGGCTATGAGTAGCAGCCTATGTTTGGGAAAAAGGGCCAGAAACAGCAGTCTATAGGTGGGGAGAAGAGAATAGGGGAATCAAGTGCAGTAGTCTATGTAAGAAAGGGGAGCATATACAGAAGTCTATATGGGAGGAGCACCATGATGAGCATTGTATGTGAGAGAGAGGAGAGCTATGAGGAGTAGAGTACATGTGAAAGCAGTGGGGTATGAGCAGCAGTCTATTTGAGGGGGCCACATGCACCAATTAATATGAAAAAGAGGGGACCATGAATTAAAATGGATAATGAGCAGCAGTCTATTTGTGGGGACGTATGAGCAGAAGTCTATATGAGCAAGGAAGGGAACAATGAAAAGCAGTTAATGTGAGTGCTTGGAGCATAAGCAGCCGCTTATAGGAAAGGGGTACTATGAGAAAAACCATGCATGAAATAGGAGGGAGCCTTGAGCATAATTTCCTGTGTGTGTGCTGCGGCAGGTGACAGCAGGGGAAAAATGAAAAAAAACTAGAGGTTGTGAGCCAATGGGACAAGTGTATTGAGACTTCAGGGAACAGAACAGGTTGGGGTGCAGCACAGAATAGAAGCATTATACCTATTAAAAGCAGCTTGTATGTGGAGCACGAATGAGGGCACCTTTACTGTGTGGAGCACCATTTTTGTGCTATAACTTTGTGTGTATTATTTAGGCACTGTTATTGAATGGTGTATTATCTGACCTTATAATTTCTGGGGACACTTTCAATCTGGTACTATCATTTTGAAGTCACTTTCTTTCTGGCCCTAATAGTTACAGTTAGGTCCACATATATTTGGACACTGACACAAATTTAGTGTTTTGTACCTTTCTACTGAAACATATTCAAGTTATAGTTATATAATGGACATGGACAAGAAGTCCAGACATTCAGCTTTCACTTGATGGTATCCACATGAAAATTGGATCAAGGGACCAAAAGTAATTGGACAAATGAAATAATTGTAAAGAAAATGTTAATTTCTAATACTTGGTTGAAAACCCTTTGTTGGCAATGACTGCCTGAAGTCTTGAACTCATGGAAATCCCCAGACACTGTTTTTACTTCTTTTTAATGATCTGCTAGGCCTTTTCTGCAGCAGTTTTCAGCTGGTGTTTGTTTGTAGGCCTTTCTGTTTGAAGTTTAGTCTTTAACAGGTGCAATGCAAGCTCAATTGTGCTGAGATCAGGTGACTGACTTGGCCGTTCATGAATATTCACTTCTTTGCTTTAACATTGGACATATGAGTACGCGGGGCCCAGATCGCCTAACATGGGAGCTGGAAGCCTTGTGAAGGCTTCCATCACCGCCATGTTTTCAATTTTGCTACTTCCGGCTCCAGGTAGGAAGTAGTAATACCGCCATCTTTGTACACTCTAATGCATTGTATTATAATACATTAGGCTGTATAAATTATTGTGCCCCCTAGTAGTGCAGCACCCAAGGGAGACTCAAAGTTAAAGTAAAAAAAAAAGTTTCAAACTGTAAAAAACCCAAAAAAATATTAAAAGTTCAAATCACCCCCCTTTTGCCATTTTACAATAAAAGAAATAAAGTAATAAAAAAGTTACACATATTTGGTATCACCGTGTACAAAAAAGTCTGATCTATTAAAATATAACATCAATTATCCCGTATGCTGAACGCCATAGAAGAAATTAATTCCAGATGCCAAAACTGCATTTTTTTGGTCATTTGACATCCCATAAAATTTTGAATAAATTTAATCAAAAAGTTGCATGTATTGAAAACTGGTAGCAATAAAAAGTACACTGCAGCCCACAAAATCTGCACCCTCACTCAAGCTCGTAAGTGTTAGTACAAAAAAGTTATTGTTTGCAGAAAATGGCGCCACGGCGCAAATTTAAAAAATAGAAAATGTTTGGAATTTTTTATGGTGCCAAAACATAACGGAAACCGTACATGTTTGATGTTCCCAGATGCATATTAACCTATAGAATATAGATAACCCATCACTTTTACCAAAGACTGAATGCCATACAAACAAAATTTCCGCAAACATGGAGCAAGTAGGTTTTTTTCACATTCTGCCCCCTTTGAATTTTTGTTGCGGTTTCCCAGTATATTCTATGATAATATGAGTAACACCATTAGTAAGTACATCTTTTCCCACAAAATAAAATCCCCCATGTGTCTATGTAGATGAAAAAATTAAAAAAATTTATGGTTCTGGAAAGGCGGGGAGGGAAAAAAATAGGCCTCAACGTTAACAGGTTAAACTCCTGGATTGCTTTGCCTTTTTTTGGGGGTCATTGTCCATCTGTTATGAAACGCCGACCAATCAGTTTGGATGCATTTGGCTGGATTTGAGCACACAGTATGTCTCTGAATACTCTCCAGGATGGAGATGTACCAATATCCAAATCTATCATAAAGGGAAGACTGCATGGAAGTAAGTACAGAGAGAGGGTTCACTTCACGGTGCAAGCCACTAATAAGCCTCAAGAATAAAAAAGGCTAGATTGGACTTTGCTAAAAAACATCTAAAAAAGCCAGCACAGTTCTGGAAAAACATTCCTTAGCGAGATGAAATGCAGATCAACCTCTATTAGAATGATGGAAAGAAAAAAGTATGGTGAAGGCATGGCATAGCTCATGATCCAAAGCATACCACATCATCTGTAAAACACAGTGGAGGCAGTGTGATGGCTTGGGCATGCATGGCTGCCAGTGGCACTGGGTCTCTAGTGTTTACGGATGATGTGACACAGGACAGAAGCAGACAGATGAATTATTAGGTATTCAAATACATACTGTGTGCTCAAATCCAGCCAAATGCAGACAACTGATCGGTCAGAGTTTCATAATAGAGATGGACAATGAACCAAAACATAAAGCCAAAGCATCCCAGAAGTTTATTAAAGCAAAGAAATGGAATATTCTTGAATGGCCAAGTCAGTCACCTAATCTCAGCCCAATTGAGCATGCATTTCACTTGTTAAAGACTAAACTTCAGACAGAAAGGCCACGAACAAACAGCAACTGAAAATCAATGCAGAAAAGGCCTGGAAGGTCACTACAAAGGAGGAAACACACTATCAGGTGATGTCTTGACCATGAGTTCAAGACTTCAGGCAGTCATTGCCAACAAAGGGTTTTCAATCAAGTATTAGGAATTAAAGGGGTTGTATCATTTCATTAAATGGGCTTTAGAATAAGGGGATAGTTAAAACAAGCAACTTTGCAATTGGATATCATTAGCAAAGCTGTCTTGTTCTCACAGTATTCCTCATCTTCTGTTTCTATAAACAAACTTCTCCAGTGCTGGTGGGATCCCTCCTCTTTGCATTTCATTAGCTGAGGGCTCTAATAATTGACATTCTGTTCAACCCCCGGACAGCTGTATTCACGGAGTTTGCATTCCTGCCTCTTACTCAGAATTAGGGGCCGTGAACAATTTCACTCTATACAGTTAGCTGCCTCCTCATTGACACTGCAGCTGTCTCTATAATCAGAAAACAGGAGAATTGTGCCTGGTGCCTTAATGCTCCTGCGTGTACGGGGCCAAAAATTTTTTCACTCTACACAGCTAACTGCTCCTCATTGACACTGCAGCTGTCTCTATAATCAGAAAACAGCATTGTTGTGCCACAGTGCCTTAATGCTCCTGCGTGTTGGTGCCTTATGTAAACATGAAGGGAGACGGATCTGTGCTGGATTTAACTGTAGAAACCGTCCAGCTGTGAGAGATCAGTGCTGAGTTTGTGGAAGACTGTTTAGACTGAATGCAGGTATGTAAACAGCTCTTACAAAAAATAAGACTGCATATTTAGAGGACAGTGACATGTGGAGAGGGGGGGGGGGGGGGACACTGGAGCCAGCATGAACAGTGAAGGGGGGGATGATGTTATCCCTTTTCAGTAAAGAAACGCCCAGCTGGGAGGGAAAGAAACGCCCCTGAATTTCAGGAAATGAGAGGATCAAGCCTCAATAGAACAGCCGAACTGATGAAGCGATACATCCCCTTTAACATTTTCTTTACAATTATTTAATTTGTCCAATTACTTTCCATCCCTTTAAAAACAGGGTGGCACATGTTAAGATGCTGAAACTCCTAGACCCTTGATCCAACTTTAATGTGGATACCCTCAAATGAAAGCTGAAAGTCTGGACTTTATGTCCATATCTATTATATAACTATAACTTGAGTATGTTTCAGTAAACGCGTATAAAAAACAAAATTTGTGTCAGTGTCCAAATATATATGGACCTAACTGTATATCTGAAATTTATCTGGTACAGATATGGGTCAGCCAAAGCCACAGTTTTAAGATCAGCAGTAGTATCTAAATAGATATAATATAACAGATATGCTCCTGTAAACCAAAATATTCTATACATAATAATACATGTAGTGGGCCAGAGTATGCCAATAAAAGGGATCCCACATGCAACAGTATGGCATATGTTTAGATTCACAGTCAACGTGCACCTTGTAGTGTGAATAGAGTCCAAAAATGTCACAAAGCATTGTTAAGAGTAGAAGTTGCATGCAATTTGGCACAGAGACTTTAAATTTCATCTGTCTTTGCGTGCAAATCCCAGAAAATACACAGTCATCAGCACAGATCAGTCTCAAACTTGTTTTTGTTGCTTTCTTAAGACATTACTTGTTATGTTTACATCCTAATGCAGTCTTATTGGCATGCACAGAGAACATATGAAGGAATACATTGGTATTCGCACTTTCAATATTATAACAGAATTCAGTTTTTTCTCTTTCTGTGAGTTCTTGGCAATGACAGATGCCATGGGCATAAACAAGATTTATATTGTTTGTGTAAATTCCGTGACATGTATTAGTAATTCAGGTTCCATATGTACTTTTTTATTGATAGGTGACCTTTCCATTATATTCAATTTCTGTTTGTTTTTACTTACCTCCCCAACCATTATGTTTCAGGTAATTCTTTAACTATAAAATTTTATGAACTTTTTTTTATTTACGCACTGAAAATTGGATCTTTGAGTTAGACAGAGTTGTTTTAATGTGTCATACACATCGATGGGGCTCTACTCTATTTCATACAGAGGAAAACATATGCCATATTTTTCTTCTCTTTGCTTCTGCAAATGGTCCCACAGAAAGGCAATACATGGAAACACATGATTCTGTAATATGCAAATAGACACATGCACCAGGGCATAGTGCCAACATAATAACATCAAGATGCAGAGATTCCTGTACCCCACAAAAGCTTGTAATAATAAATAAAGAGTACGGAACAGGGTCCACATAAACTATTAGATTACCCTGAAGTCATCCACTATTCTTTATTAGTACTAGTGTTGAGCAGATCTGTCCCTGTTGAATTCGCCATTAGTTTGTCTAACTTGTAAAAATATTTTTTGGTTTAGGACATGCCAAACCCAATTTTTTTTAATCGCTCCCTAATCCTAAGTAGTAGTTAGGAGTTTTAGGATAGTTTAGTGGCTAACTCATCACTCAACCATACTTTCAGGTCTACTGATACCACCTCTACAATGACACTTTCACCTAATTTGTGAGACCAAAATTGGCGCTGGAGAAAAGGTGATGTTGGAGTGACTGTGCTTCCAGACCCTGAAGTGCTGCTGAGAGGTTAATTAATCATAAAAAGGCCTGAAAATCCTAATCCCAATTTAGGGTCATGGTTAGACACACATTTTTTTGGCAACTTTAGCAAAAATTCAATTCAGGCCAACTTAAATTAAAGCACTTAGATTTGTATCGAATTTGATTTTGACCCAAATCCAAAGGAACAGCCTGACTGCTTCAATGTTTTGGACTATCATGGTTATCCAGTATTGAACTTTTTCTTGCCTTTTTGTCACATGAGAAATTTGTGTCATTTATGCACCATCAAGAGCTAGATAAATGGAATCTTACTGTACATACACATCTAATCAATGATGCACAAATTACCTGAAGACTATTTAGCTCCAGAATCCATGATTGACTGTTTTATACATGCCCTAGGCTCTGAAAACTAATACGGGTGCGGACAGTTTAATGTCACACTCTTTACTGCAAAGCCAAAGGCATAAATGAAGCTGTTGCACGAGACAGTGATGTCACATGTACAAGTTTTATTATTTACATATAAAACGTAATAAGGCTGTGCACATCTAAAATATACTCTGAAAAACGCAAGCATAGGTGCACACTGAAAAGGCAATAGCATACATCTAACACAAATATCAGTGGCACACTAAAGACTAAGTAAAGCCTCAAGGTATATAGGAATATTGGAAAGGGCATTACTGAAGGAAAAAATAAAACCTGGGACTCTTTAGTTTACAGTATTTGATCAAAGATTGTATTAAGCTCACCTCCCAAAACGTAAAAGGGGTTTCCCAGACAGGTGAGCCCCCTACACTGAACATGTTACCTCACTAGGCGTCAATCCAGACTGCAACTTCAGGGAATGGTAGGAACTAGCAATTGGATTATCCTGCACTGGTTTAAAAGAGGCAGCTAAGTGCAGCAAGCCAATGAGATTGCCAATCTCAAATGGACTACAAACTAATAAGGCTGTGCACATCTAAAATAATCCCTGAACAACTCAACCATAGGTGCACACTGAAAAGGCAATAGCATACATCTAACACAAATATCAGTGGCACACTAAAACTAAGTTAAAGCCTCAAGGTATATAGGAATATTGGAAATGCTTTAAACTGCTAAGGAAAATATGAAAAACCTGGGACTCTTAGTTTACAGTATTTGATCAAAGATTGTATTAAGCTCACCCCCCCAAAACGTCAAGGGGATCCCAGAGCAGGTGAGCCCCTACACTGAACATTTTTACCCACTGGGCGTCAATCCAGAACTGCAACCTTCAGGGAATGGTGGGAACTAAGCAATTGGATTATCCTGCACTGTTTTAAAAGAGGCAGCTGAGTGCAGCAAGCCAATGAGATTTGCCAATCTCAAAATGGACTAAAAAAACGTAATAAGGGCTGTGCACATCTAAAATATTCTCTGAAAAACGCAAGCATAGGTGCACACTGAAAAGGCAATAGCATACATCTAACACAAATATCAGTGGCACACTAAAGACCTAAGTAAAAGCCTCAAGGTAAATGGGAATATTGGAAATGCATTACTGCTAAGGAAAATATGAAAACCTGGGACTCTTAGTTTACAGTATTTGATCAAAGATTGTTTTAAGCTCACCCCCCAAAAACGCAAGGGGATCCCAGAGCAGGTGAGTCCCTAAACTGAACATGTTACCTCACTAGGCGTCAATCCAGACTGCAACTTCAGAATGGTAGAACTAAAAGAATACGGTTTAAAAGAGCAGGCTATTTCCAGAAAGAAGGGTTTTCCAATTTCCAATACTACACCTTAAAAGCTTAGGGGCCACTATAAAATTTTTAAAAGGAAGCTATTGCTTTAGGAAATAGCCGTTTTCAAATATAGTGGCACACCTAACTAGTATCCCATTTGGGAATTGGAAATTCATTCTTGCTGATAAACCTGCCTTTTTAAAAAACCAGTAGATAAACATTGTATTCCTACCTCCCAAAAGTAAAGGGATTACCCAGTGGAGGTAAATGCATGTTACCTCACTGCTATGGGAATCCCCTGAACTTTTGAATGGTTAAATTTTTACAAATACTGTAAACTAAGAGTCCCAGGTTTTTCATATTTTCCTTAGCAGTAATCATTTCCAATATTCCCTATATACCTTGAGGCTTTACTTAGTCTTAGTGTGCCACTGATATTTGTGTTAGATGTATGGCTATTGCCTTTTCAGTGTGCACCTATGCTTGCTTTTTTCAGAGTATATTTTAGATGTGCACAGCCTTATTACGTTTTGTAGTCCATTTGAGATTGGCAATCCATTGGCTTGCTGCACTCACTGCCTCTTTAAACCAGTGCAGGATAATCCAATTGCTAGTTCCTACCTTTCCCCTGAAGTTGCAGTCTGGATTGACGCCTAGTGAGGTAAAAATGTTCAGTGTAGGACTCACCTGCTCTGGGATCCCCTTGATGTTTTGGGAGGTGAGCTTAATACAATCTTGATCAAATACTGTAAACAAAAGAGTCCCAGGTTTTTCATTTTCCTTTAGCAGTAAATGCATTTCCAATATTCCTATATACCTTGAGGCTTTACTTAGTCTTTAGTGTGCCACTGATATTTGTGTTAGATGTAATGCTATTGCCTTTTCAGTGTGCACCTATGCTTGCTTTTTCAGAGTATATTTTAGATGTGCACAGCCTTATTACTTTTTAGTCCTTTTGGGAGATTGGCAATCTCATTGGCTTGCTGCACCCCAGCTGCCTTTTTTAAACCAGTGCAGGATAATCCAATTGCTAGTTCCTACCATTCCCTGAAGTTGCAGTCTGGATTGACGCCTATGGGGTAACATGTCGTGTAGGGACTCACCTGCTCTGGGATCCCCTTGACGTTTTGGGAGGTGAGCTTAATACAATCTTTGATCAAATACTGTAAACAAGAGTCCCAGGTTTTTAATATTTCCTTAGCAGTAATGCATTTCAATATTACCTATATACCTTGGGGCTTTACTTAGTCTTTAGTGTGCCACTGATATTTGTGTTAGATGATGCTATTGCCTTTTCAGTGTGCACCTATGCTTGCGTTTTTCAGAGTATATTTTAGATGTGCACAGCCCTTATTACTTTTGTAGTCCATTTGAGATTGGCAATCTCATTGGCTTGCTGCACTCAGCTGCCTCTTTTAAAACCAGTGCAGATAATCCAATTGCTATTCCTACCATTCCCTGAAGTTGCAGTCTGGATTGATGCCTAGTGAGGAAAACATGTTCAGTGTAGGACTCACCTGCTCTGGGATCCCCTTTGACGTTTTGGGAGGTGAGCTTAATACAATCTTTGATCAAATACCTGAAAAAATAAGAGTCCCAGTTTTTCATAATTTTTCCTTAGCATTTAATGCTTTTTCCAATATTCCATATACCTTGAGGCTTTACTTAGTCTTTAGTGTGCCACTGATATTTGTGTTAATGTATACTATTGCCTTTTCAGTGTGCAGCTATGCTTGCGTTTTTCAGAGAATATTTTAGATGTGCACAGCCTTATTACGTTTTTGTAGTCCATTTGAGATTGGCAATCTCATTGGCTTGCGCACTCAGCTGCCTCTTTTAAACCAGTTGCAGGAAAAACCAATTGCTAGTTCCTACCATTCCCTGAAGTTGCCAGTCGGGAAATGACGCCTAGTGAGGTAAAATTGTTCATGTGTAGGGACTCCCTGCTCTGGGATCCCCTTGACGTTTTGGAGGTGAGCTTAATACAATCTTTGATCAAATACTGTAAACTAAGAGTCCCAGGTTTTTCATATTTTCCTTAGCAGTAATGCATTTCCAATATTCCTATATACCTTGAGGCTTTACTTAGTCTTTAGTGTGCCACTGATATTTGTGTTAGATGTTTATTATTTACATATGACTGCAAATATTCTGGGTCTCAGAAAATGTACAAACAGAATTACAACTGGACGCTGACATTCCTCTAGTCTATAGTGTATGTTCCTACACAGTCTTGTGGTGTCGGCACTGTAGGGACACAGTGCCGACAGTGCCAAAGATACTGGTAACACCCAGGGAGCACTATATTTCCAGGAGGAATAACAAAGGAATGACATATTGCAGAGTTCTAAATAAAAATGCTCCAGTACTAGTATTCCATGGGAAATAGAAGTGTTTACTGTAACACACGTCATGAAAGCTGATAGATCCTTTTCAAAGGGGTTTTCTAGTTTCCATTAAGAGATCAAGAAAAGTTGAGTAACTTCCTAAAATATGTTATATCTTGCAGACATCCGGAGATCCTGACAGCTATGATTTAAATTAAGCTCCATCCAGCTGGTTTACATATGTGAAATTCATATACTTGATGCCGTATTATATGCAGTTACAGTAATATGACAATTACTGTAATCCCCCATAATAACAGTAATTACTTAGCGCTAAAGTTTCCTTACAATCCCTATAGAACCACATAAACTTCTGAACTCCTTATTTATCTGGTGCAGCACAGCGGCATCCACCTGAGTAGGTTAGAGAGTAATATCTGTGATGACACATGGGACTGAAAGAATTCACAATGTGTTGCTCCACTGAACTGACCTCACATTCTTGTCGAAGGGTTGAAGAAACGGCTTTCCTATTGTGTGAGATAGCTTTATTGTATTATGAACATTGTCTTTCAGCATATGGTCCAGGAGACGTCACTTGCAGGAATCACAGCTACCAAGAGTACATTATGTCACTACTTCTTCCAGAGGAAGTCTACAGACATATGTATTTCAGGTGTGGAAACTTGTTTTTGCCAAAATGGAAGGCTGAATAAAGGTTAATAGGAAATTATAATATAAGAGATTTATGATTAATAACCCGTCACATCCATAGCGACCTGAAGATATTCGGAAAGTTGACTAGAAAATGATTGAATGAAAAACAAATTTAATGACATTACCAATTCCTGCCCATTTAGGGCACTAATGTATGACAAATCTAATAAAAATAGGTATTAACACTTTCACCCCATTATGACCTGACCAATAACTAATTTTTTTCATTTAACTAGTCATTTTTTGAGGGATAGGTTAATGGCACCATTAGGGTTTATAAAACATATTCAAATCATTTATTATTATTATTATTATTATTATTATTTTTTTTAGGGGGGGGGAGTTGGAAACAAGAGATGTGCTGCAATTTTTCAGTCTTGTTTTTGTTCACTGTGCAATAAAAATGATGTTAGCTTTATTCTACAGCTCAGTAGGATTACATAGAAAAAGACCTGATGAAGCAGGAAATGATTACTGTGAAACGCGTAGTCCATTACCCCTGAGCTAAGTGTTTTAGTGCTGTAGTTTTTAGTCTATGTTTTTAGTCTATGTTTTTATGATTGTTGTGTGTTATCTGTATATCTATGTGCAAAGTTCATGTAATAAAATTGGTACAGTCGCCTGTTTTAGAACATTGGCACTAGGAGAACAGCACTGACTACATAGATTTCATTAAGTTCTTAGCCATCCATAGTGCACTCTATAGCGCCCCCCATTTTGTGGGATCTATATCCCTTTTTTTTTTCTATAGTTTTACAAGGGAATTCTGACCAGGCACAGATTAATTCTTTTTTGGGAGGCCAGCTGCACAGGATTGCACGACTACTGGAGGCTGTTAATAAGCTTTTAACTGTGTTTCACCAGATCAGTACAACACTATAAGGTGAGAGCACAGCTGACATGCGTTTTCTCTACAAATATATGCTTGATCTACTACACCAAGAGAGCCCTCTCTTTCTTTTTCCCCCCACCTTCTTGCTCTTTCCCAAGTGTCTGCTGTTAGGATTGGGTCAGTAGGATTACAGCTATATGAATTTTACGTTTTGCCACCACTGCACAATAAAAACATCTTCCAATGCCTTCAAAGTATTTTTATATTTCCTTTAACACAGCTGTATAAGGGCTTCTTTTTAGAGTAGACAATTTTATCTGTACTGTTTTAGGGTACATATGACTCATTGATTGTTTTTGATTTAATTTTTTAGAAGGCAGAATTAACAAAAAATACTTATATATTATATACATTTTTTACACCACTCACTGTATAGTTCAAATTACCATAATTTTACAGTTTGAGTCTTTACAGATGCAGAGATATCAATTACCTCTACTTTTTTCAATACATTTTTTATATAATAAAGCATTTGTATTAGAAACAAAGGGTGACATGTATGAATGGAGCTGCCATGTCATAGCCCTATTCTATAGATGTATGAACAGTTGCATTCTACGCCAGAAATGACACTTTCAAATGCATCAATTATGCACCAAATATATGCTATGCAAAGCATACGACATGCCAGATTTCTGAACTCACATATGACATTGTCATAAATTCGGGTACATTCTACACTAAGAAAAAGTGGCTTGGTGAAAAAGTGAACTGGTGAGATAGCGCCAAGTTCATACATGTCGCCCAAATTATTTTTGTGTTTTTTTAAAAAACATGTTATTACATTTTTCTTTACTTTTTTTGACCCATTAAGGTACTTGACGAGCCGATCTCTTAATTGCTCATGCAATACACTGCAATACTTCTGAAAGTGAATTATGCATTTAAAGAACTACTCCAGTTTTTTTCCTCTGTTCATTAGGAATTGCTTCTAGATACACTGTAGTGTAAACTTTGCTTACCTGCAACTGCATACAGGATTTCTGGCTGATGCAACAGTCTTTATTAGGTCACATGACCTGCTCTCTGAGCTGAAAAACACTGTACCTTTGATGCTGATAGGAAGTTTGGCTCTGTTTGCATTTCTATATGACGTAGTTTGTACCTCTCATAGGAAAGCAAAGAGAGATTCACTTCCAAGTCACACAACCATGCTGTGTGTTTCAGCAACTCAGAGTGCAAATCACATGACCTAGTGGTAGCAGTGAGAAATCCTATATTTACTGGTACTACTGTGTAACTAGAAGCAATTAATAATAACCTAAAAAGAAAAAAAACTGTAGGGGTCATTTCATGATTACTTTTTAAAAGGAAAAACTTGGGAAATTAGTTGGATTTAAAATTTAAAACTTTTCAGCCTTTGCCAGGCAGCTGTTCCCCAAAAGCAAAAAAGGGAGGCTTTAAAATTGCTGAAATTTTTAAACATTGTTCTCCCTCTATGCTGATGTAGTTGAGCTAAACTTGACAGAAAATGCACCATGATAGAATGGTATAGAATGCTATCTAAACTTTTACTTTTTAATAGCTTCTGTTATGTATTTAGTTTAGATAACATGAAAAAGCATGATATCACAGAGAAGTTAAATTCTGCCACATCAGAAAAAATTTTAAGGGAAATCGGGCCTGATAGGTTTAGCAATTAAAAAGTGATAAATTCCCTGTTTAAAACCCAGTACGGAATTTGGAAAGGGTAATTTAGAAGAAGTCCCAGACTCTATTTTTCATTTTAATGAAACACAAGTGAAACAATGGTGAAAAACCCTTTTTAAGCGGGTCTGGTCCTTTGAGCACGGGCAAAATAACCCTTTATTTCCCAGTTTCACAAAATTTTTTTAAAAATTTTTAAGGGAAAATTTCCGCTAAACTTCTTCATAGAGAAAGGGTTTAATTTTTGAAAAACTATGCCTTATCACTTTGGGTTTTAGAACAATTTTAAAACCAGTGTTTGTTGTCCAAATTTTGCTGTCCTAAAAGACTGCAAATAAACACTTTGGTTCGGTTTCCTTGAAGGGGTTTAAAAAAAAACACTTGCCCCATTTCGGCAAACATTTCAGGTTAACTCTTTTCTAAACTCCACCCTTTCCAAAAAAAACCGGGAATTTTTGTGTACGTTTTGGGCACCAGTGCAAAAAAAAAAACCAATTTTGGCTTGAACAGGTTAAAAAAGGGGAGAAAGAAAAAATTTAAAAAAAAGGACTGGGGGCACTGTAATCCCCAGAAAGTTTTAGCAAGCTTTTGAAATTATTAGTTTAAAGAAAAGATGGGATGACTTATTATATGTGTATAAATGTATCAAGGGTCGATTTCGAGATCTGTCCTATGTTCTTTTTATACCCAAGACTGTGTCCATAATAAGGGGGCATCCTCTATAATGACTAGAATTCTTGAGAAGGTCCTTGATCCAAAGATTTATTCAGATTGCCAGAGTTTGGAAGGTTTTTTTTTTACTTAAATTATAAAAAATGGCTTCTACTTCATGTTTTTTTTTTTTGCTTTCTTCTGTAGGATAATAGGCTAAACTTGTTGGACTTATGTCTTTTTTCAGCCTTACAAATTATGTAACTATGTAGTGGGTTCCGAAAAAGGGGGCTCCAATGGATACTTAGAAGAAATATTTTTTTCTAATTGTCTTTAATACAAAGGTGTCTGAAAACCCCATGATATGTTAAAAAAACCTTATGTTCGGGTATAACATGCATAAAAAATATACTTCCTGAAAATTTAAAACCAAAATATTTTCTAGCCTATTAGGGGGGGGGGTCAGCAATTTAGTACAGAGATATAAACTGGAGGGATTAATGATTTATGTTCCCCGTATAGGGAAAATGCAAGGGATGTAACAGCAGAGGTTAATGGGGTGAGAACTAGGGCTGCATGAGACAAGGGCCCAGGGCCATGGAGACTGAAAGTTGTCCGATTCAAAAAATTTGATTTTGGGAGTTGTTGATGGAGAATCTGCATACTGGTGCTGATTGGTACTTCTCCAATTTACATCTTTTTTACTAGACAATTGCCCCCGTAGTGGATGGGTGTGTATGAAACTGTTCATTTGTAATCAGTACCTGCTAGGCTTCTCCCAGGTAGTCATGAGGCTTATATTGCCTCATACTGGAACTATTTTATTGTCCAAGCCGCTGAGCTGTAAGTATGGTGTAATGCCAGTGAAATATGTGACTATTTGATGTCATAATTTCCATTTTTTGGGTTTTTTAAAAAATTTTTAAAATTTTCCATTGTTGTACCCAACAAGTTATTAATCCACAGGCTTAAATTTCCTTTTTCAGCTTTTCCAAGGGTTTCAGACTTCACTTAATTTATAACTAAAGGGGGCCCAAAAGAAATCGTCGGTTTCGAGTGATTTGTTTTTTTCTTATCTTAGTTCGGGGGAGCGGGGCCCCCCCAATGATACAATTTGAGGTTTAATACAAAGAACTTTGAATTCAAAGGGGAAACCAAATTTAAATGGGTTTGGTGTCTGCCGGGTTTTTTGTTTAAAGATTTTAAAAAAACCGGGAAAATGGCTTATGGTGTTTTTTTAGGGCTCTTTTTTCCCTTTGTTGAGGAAATTGTGTTGAGCGTTTGCGTTGGCTATCGAGACCCGTTGGGATAGCGTTGTCACCCGCTATCGAAAAGGTTTTTCTTTTTGTGGCATCGATTTGGGGCCGTTTGACCATTAAGTTATGGGGGAAAACAACACCTTCATTTTTTAAACCCAAACAAGGCGGGGAGAAGCGAAATTAACAAACCCCAAAAGTCAAATGGATACGTGTTTACATCTTAGGAACACATTAAAGGTTTTTAAAGTCACAGAAAAAAAGTCAAAAAACCTTTAAATTTTTCCCTGTTTTGTCCCAACAGCCTGCCCCTTTAAACCCTGCTTAAACCAAAAAATTTTAAAAAAGTGCCAGAAAGGCAGTATGATTTGAACCATCATGTTACTTAACGGGGGACTTTGGGAATATCCCTGCCCTGGAACCGGCTGACCCCAAAAACCTGAAATGCCCCCCACTTTTAAAAAGTGCCGCAAAAAAGGGTTTTCAACCCCCATTTTAGTTGAAAGGGAAATTGTTTTATACCTGTCCTGGGCCACGCTTGACCCCCAAAACCCTGATGACCCCCACATTTAAAAAGTCCCGGAAAAAAAGGAGTCTTTAAACCCCTTTTTGTTTCACTCACTTAAATTACCTGCCCGGGGCCCACAGCTTGACCCCCAAACCCCTGCATGACCCCCCACATTTAAAAAGTGCGGGAAAAAAAGGAGTCTTTCCAACCACCTTTTTTAGATTAAAATGGACTTTGGAAAAACCTTTTCCTGGGCCACAGCATGAGCCCCAAACCTCCCTTGCCCCCCCACTTTTAAAAAAGTGCCGGGGAAAAAAGGAGTCTTTAAACCCACCATTTTAGTTAAAATGGCATTGACATTCTTGTCCGGGGCCCACAGCAGGGCCCACCAAACCTGAAATGCCCCCCAAAATTTAAAAATTTGGCCGGAAAAAAAGGAGTCTTTAAAACCACCATTTTTAGTTTCACTGGACTTTGGGACTTTCCCTTTTCCTGGGCCCCCACCCTAACCCCCAAAAACCTGCAGGGCCCCCAACATTTAAAAAGTGGGGGGGGAAAAAAAGGAGTCTTTAAAACCAAACCATTTTATTTAACTGGACATTGACTTTTCCTGCCCGGGGGCCACGCGGGGCCCCCAAAAACCCGGGCATGACCCCACATTTAAAAAGTCCCGGAAAAAAAAGGAAAGTCTTTAAAAACCCCCCATTTTAGTTTCACGGGAAACTTTGGGCTATACCTGTTGGGCCAACCCATGAGCCCCAAACCCTGCATGACCCCCTTTTTAAAAAGTGCCAAAAAAAAGGGGAGCTTTAAAACCACCATTTTATTAAACTGGCATTGCTTTACTTGTCCTGGGCCAAGCATGACCCCCAAAACCTGTTTGGACCCCCTTTTTTTAAAAAGGGGGGAAAAAAGGAGTCTTTCAACCACCATTTTATTTTACTGGAATTGACTTTCCCCTGCCCGGGGCCCAAAAGCATGCCCCAAAACCGGGCAGGGCCCCCCACTTTTTAAAAAGGGGGGGGAAAAAAGGGAGTTTTCCCAAACCAAAAATTTTAGTTGAACTGGACTTGGGGACATATTTGGGTCCGGGGGCCCTCCCATGAGAAAAAAAACCCTGCATGCCCCCCCACATTTAAAAAGTCCCGGGAAAAAAAAGGGAGTTTTAAACCACCATTTTAGTTAAAACGGGGACATTTAAAAACCGTACGGGGGCCAAACGAAATGCCCCGGGCCCGGGGAGTTACAGGGGGGTGGGTTTGAAAGCCCAGGCTGGCCCATTCCCTTCTTTTTAAAAAAGAGGTTTTAAAAATGCCCTGTTAAACCCCAGCAACGAAAACTGTCGTGCGGGAAGAAAGGGGTGCGGAAGGGGAAAGGTGAAAAAATCCAGCCTTCCTCTGTCCCAAAATTTCAATCCTGGGTAGCGCTTGCCCCTCCGTATGATGTGGCCCAAAAATAGCTTCATTTGGGGAAAAAATGGGGGTTTTACGCCCCTTTTTAAAACCCGGGGGCCCTTTATCTTGGCATTCTTTTTTCTTTTTTACTAAAAGTGTTGGGGAAATTGGTCTCTGTATTTTTGGTTTTTCCTGTCGTGCTCCATACTCCATGCCCTCTGAAAAAAACCTTTACTCTGGTCAATTTTTTTTTTCCTGTACCTCCCTTTTTACAATTCAGGGGAAATTTTTTGTAACAGCTTTTTTTTGTACATACAATTTTTTTTAGTAATTTTTTTCTAGAAAAAAATTTTTTTAAAAATAGGAGGGAAATTCCCCCCATGTCTTTGTTTTCTTTTTGTTATTTTTTAAATGGGTTTGTCTAAAATTACGGGATTGATAGCTATTTTAAAAGGATCTTGCAAAAAAAAGGGTCATTTTGCAATATGTTCCTTTAAACGGGTGCCCTACCTTTTTCTGTTTCTAAACCAGACCTCACCTTGGGGAAACTTTGACAATTGGGGAAGAACAAATGTCTTTTTGAAAAACTTTTTTTAAAATTTGGGGCCTAAAAAGTTGCTGCTTTTTCACAGAAAAAAGCCCCAAAAAAAAAAAAATAAAAAGCATGCCCTTGGGGAAATTTTTGGTCAATTGTAAAGAAAAAATTTGTCTGTTAAAAACAACATTTTTTTTTTTGGGGACCTGAGTATTGCTGCTTTTAAAAGCGCATGACCAAAAATTTTTTAAAAAAATGTTTTTTCAGCCATGTTAAAAATTGTGAGGGGAAATGCCACTTAGAAGCCAACCATTTCTTTTTTCAAAGGACCATGATTATTGCTGTATTCACACCAAACATGCCCCCAAAAAAATTTTTAAAATTAAATTTGACTTTCAGCCACTTTTAAAAAAATTTGTGAGGGGAAAGGGCCATTTTAAAAGAAGCAAAATTTGTTCAAAGGACCAAAATTTATAGCGGGTATCTTCAGAAACTTGCCCCCAAAAAATTTTTAAAAATTTTGGGAACCTTTAACCCCACTATTAAAAATTTTTTTGGAGGGGGGAAATGCCACTTGGGAAGCCACATTTCTGTTAAAAAAGGGGCCCATATTTATGTGTATCTCACGGGCCAAAATGCTCAAAAACCATTGACAAGGGAAAAAAATTTCTTAAGAAAAAAGTGAGAAAAGGAAATTAGGGGTGTTGTCAAAAAACCTTGTTTGTTTTTTTTCATTTCTCCTACAGAAAAACCACCCCAAAAGAACTGTTGGGAAAAGAGAATAAAAATTGCAGTAAGAAATGACCCTTTTTAAAAAAAAATTTTTTAAAGGGACCATTTCTTTTTGAAAAGGTTTGTGAAGTAGATGGCAACTAATGGGGGGGGGGGCCCTGGGCAATTGGGGCCAAAAACATATCGGATCCAGGGCCTAAATTCATCTTGATAAAAAATTTCAAACGTTTCCACATTATTGTGGAAGGGAAGGGGTTGCTTTGTCTGTAATGACTCCCCCAGCTGGGGCTGAAGGCCCGCCTCAAGATATGACGCTGGTGTGGGCAGGACAACCCTCTTGGGTGACGGCCAGTCGGGCCTTTTCGCCTTTTTGGATACCCAAAAGGTCTTTTGGGTTTGGGAAACCATGAAAAAAACTCGGTGTTGAAAACGCCAGATAGTCGTCGGGCCCATGTTTAAAGGCTAAATCTCTGTTTGTTTGGAGTGTCCCCTGAAATTGGGCATACGTTGGTGGGTGGAAACAAAGATTGCCAGGGGTAAAACCATTAGGCTTCTGCCACCTTCCTGCGTTCCCCGCTAGCCTACTTGGAACTTACTGCTGTCACGTCGCTGATGTTGTTCCCAACCGTGCCTTTTGGGGGAACGTGAAGCGACGAAACGATTTCTTCCAGTTGATCTTCGAAAGGGTTTCTCCTTTTTCCTGTTTTTACTCTCTTTTGGGTGGGGGGAAAGTAAAGTGCTGATTTTTTTTTTGTTCCCGGGGAAACCCCGGAGGGTGGCCACCCCGTACCAGCTGTTCATTTTTATGGGCCCTTAAAGCGAGGGTTGGGTTTGGGGGAAAAATGGAGCTCCAAGCACTCATTTGAAAGTTTTTGCCCGATTTCCCAAAGGCCCCTTGGGGGCCCAGGGGCTCTAGCAAAAGACTTCCCCTTTTTCCTCCTCCGCCTCAAAAAAACCGGGCCCAAACCCCTTTCCAAAGGGAGGGAAGTCGGTAAAATCGGTTTTGGAAAACCTCCCCCTGATCCTCTTCCTCCTCCCCCTCCTCCGCTGCCCCCGGCACAGCTTCAACACGCCCCGACTTCTTTAATTTATTTCCCCTGAGAGCTGATGGCCACCTTGCCCCTAGCTCTGGCCCCCAAACCACTGCCTAATGAAGAAACCCTTTTAAATTTTGAAAAATTTGGGCCCTTTTGGATTTGACGGAGACAAAGGCTCCGTGTCCGCCCTCTGTGGGCCCCTTTTCCTCCCCCTTTTTCCCGGCGGGGGCCCGTTGTTTCAGAGTGTCCCAACGATCGTTTCCAAAAACTTAAGGGTCAACCCCAAAAGCTCAAAGTGAAAAAGGGGATTTTCCGCACTGCCATTTTGGTGGGGTTCTTTTAAAAACTGGCAAGGGTGGGGCAGAGCTCTTTCCCTGCCTCCATCTCGGTTTGGTTTTTAACCCCGGGTCCCTTTCCCTGCTTGTCAGGCCCGTGTCATTGTTTCTGGGGGTAATGGCATTGCGCTGCTGCCACAATGCTGGAGATGTGGAGGGTGGAATTCCAGCGTGGTTTTCCACGTAAAAAATGAGAGGTTGACGGGGGAGGGCCCAGCTGACGCTGCAACGCAAGCCAGGCGGGGAGGGAAACAGGGGGGCGAACCCGGGGGAAATGGAACTAAAAACCTCGAGCCTTCTTTTAGGAGGCAGGTTCCCGACCGGGTAGCTCTTTTGAAATTTTTTGGACGACAAGGGGTTTATGATGTGCCCCGGCAAGGGGGTGTGCTCCAGCCCACCGATTTTTAAGGGCGGGCCAAAAATTTTCGCCCCTTATCGCACCAAAAAACCTTTTGGGACAAGGTTCTTGTCACCCAGCCCCGCGGGTCGGGGCCGTTTTCTTAGAGCCCTCCCAGTCCTGGGCCTGTGTTTTTTGGACGGTCCCCCCAAAAGGGGATTTAAATTTTAAAAAGGCCTTTGGTTTTCCTTTGGGAAAGTGATGCCCCCAGAGGACCTTGGGGGAAAGAAGCCTGCCCCCATCCCCGCGGTTTTGAAAGGCGTGTTTTCCGAGCCTGAGAGCCCCCCCGGGCACCCCCGAGGGACATCCCCCCCAGCTCACCCCGTGAGCTGTCCAGGGGTTTTTAGCCCGGCCCTTTGGGCCGTGCTTACAGTCCATTTTTGTCGGGGGGTGGATTTGGCCCTTTTTGGGGCAAAGGTGCAGGGCAAAAGCGCTTTAAATTTTAGGTGCCGTGGTGGCCAAAGGGAAGGGGGACGGCTTTTCTGGGCAAAAAAATGCCTGCTCGGCAAACTTGGGATTGGGGGCAAGCGAGGGCCCTGACGTGGCGGAACCCATCTGTGTCCCCAGAAAGGAAAAAGGGGGAAAATTTCCCGGGGCCCAAAAACCCCGGGAATGCCGCATTCAGGCTTTTGGTTTGGGATGGTTTGGGTTAAAGTGTTTCTTTTTGCTCCCCAAAACCCGGAAGACAGAAAAAGGTGGCTGCTAGGGCTGGCCGCCCGTTTGGGTGCAGGTGTCAAACTGGGGGGAAAAGGGGGAAAGGGGAGGATGGGTCTCTGGGGGTGCCTTTGGGGGTACCCCGGGGCGGCGGTGGAGGTGAAGGGGGAGGCTGATCCCTGATCATGACTCTGAGAGCAAAGGGCAGATGGGAACGCTTGGTAGTGGCGGAGGAGGGGAGGCGGATACAGGGGGTGTGACATTTTGGGTTTGGGGGCCCCGGGGGGGCGGTTTGGCCTTTTTTGGGGCCCAAGGGGTTCCCTCCATTTCAAAACCCTGGGATTCGCGCATGTGCTTTGACAGGGTTTGGGGGTGGTTAACCCCTTAAAGGGTTTTTGCCTCTAATTATGCGTTTACGGCAAAAGGGCGGAAAATGGGAAAACGCTTTGGGTTTAATCAGGGCTTGCTCAAAGAAAGGCCCCGGCTTGAGAGGTCCTGGACCTTTTTGACGGCGATAAGCGGGGGGGGAGCGGGGTTTGCGCTGACCGTTTGGGTTTGGGGGGAATAAAATAAACGGACTTTTGCGGCCGCCCTCTCCCTTTTTTTTGGCGGGACCCCCTATTGGGGAAATACCCCATGTCTTCCCTTTCGGGCCACTGATGAAGCGCTGCAAGGAAAATTCTGCGGAAAAAAGGGGCCAGGATGGATCCGCAATTTTCGTCATTTATATCATATAAAAACAGGTGACTTGGTCGTCCGAAATTTCTGCTCCAGGGAAACTTTCGAGCTACAAAAAGGGGCACTGCAAAGGGGTTGCCCCCACCCCCGGGTTTTGCCGAATTTTACCCGGTTCCTTCACCTCCTTTGATGGGTTTAGTTTTCCGGGGGTCGAGAAGGAAATAAAACATCTCTTTATCTTTTTTAAAATTTCCCTTTTGGGCCCCAACCGCATTTTTTTCATAAAAAAGGTCTTCAGACAATGGATTATCCACAGTGGGGGGTACACGAGTTGCATTTGGGGGCTTCTTTTTGGACGGATGCTGATGGTTTATGGGTGAAAGAAAAATTTGTGGCCGGGGAAATGCAGGGGAGGAGGTAAAAACTTTCCCAGTTTCAGGTTTTCATTAACCACGGGAAAGGAAAAATTTTGGGGACGGTTCGGGTTCTTAGATTTACAAGGGGCCCTTTACCCAGCGATGCAGGCCTGCGGTCCTGGCAATGCGATTCCCCTGGCATTTCGTGTTTCGCCAGAAATGGAAGGAGCCCCCTTTTTTCGTTAAACCCCTTTCCTTTCCCTGGCTACCCCCCCCTTTGCCGCTTTTCCCCCTGCATTTCGGGTCCTAAATTTAGGGAAAAATTTAAAAAAATTTTTGAAGGGATGGAATAGTTTTGGAAAGCTCTTATTAAAAGATGGCAATCCCCAAGCTTTTCAAATCCCTCTTAAACAAAACAAAAATTCCGGATTTTAAATTTCACTGCAAGGGGTCTATCCCAAAAAATTTGGACTGGGCAAAAGTCCAAAAAAAACGTATCTGTTATTTTTTGGTATTAAAAAACGGTATTTTTTGCACCCTTTTATTTACCCGTGGTGAATATAGAAATTGGGTGTTTTAAGATTTTTGTAGATGCTTTGGGCCAAAGAAAAAGTGCTGGGGGGCGCCCAAAAATCAAAAAAAAAGTACTGTTATGTTTTTTTATATAATTTAAAAAGGTTTTTTTTTGCACCTTTCAATTCACTGTGGTGGAAAAATTTGAATTGCGTTTTTTAAAATTTGTAGATGCTGTCGTCAATAACAGGGCTGGGTGGCAAAAGTCAAAAAACACGTAATGTTATGTTTTTTTTTATAAAAAACAGGTTTTTTTTTGGGATTTCAATTTTTCCCCGTGGGGGGAATATAGAAAATTTCTGTTTTAAGATTTACGTAGATGCTGCGTCAATGAAAAAGGGGGTGCGCAAAAAAAATCAAAAAAAAGTAAAATGGGTTTTGTTTTGATACAAAAAAACGGTATTTTTTGCCCCTTTTAATTCACCTGTGGTGAATATTTGAATTTTCTGTTTTAAGATTTACGTAGATGCTTTTCGTCAATGAACAGTGCTGGGTGCGCAAAAGTCAAAACAAGTAACCCGTTATGTTTTTTATATTAAAAAACGGTTTTTTTTTGCACATTTCTTAAATGTGGTGAATTTAGAATTGCTGTTTTTAAAATTTAAATGATGCTGCGTCAAAAACAGTGCTGGGTGCGCAAAAAATTTAAAAAAACACTTTAAAATGTTAGTTTTGATATAATAAAACGGTTTTTTTTTTGCACCCCTTTAAAATTAACCGGGGGTGAATATAGAATTGCTGTTTTTAAGTTTTCCCTAAAATGCTGGTCAATGAACAGTTTCTGGGTGCGAAAAAGTCAAAAACAAGTAACTGTTATGTTTTGATATAATAAACGGGATTTTTTTTCACCTTTCAATTCACCTGGGGTTTAATATAGAATTGCTGTTTTAAGATTTTCGTAGATGTGCGTTTAAAAAGAAAAAGTGCTGGGGGGCGCAAAAAAAAATTAAAGTCAAAAATTTTTTTAAACACGGGGGAAAAAACTTTTTTTTTATGTTTTTGAAATTATTAAAAAAAAAAAACGGTTAAATTTTTTTTTCACCCTTTTTTTAATTTCCCAAATGTGGTGAATATAGATTTTCTGTTTTAAGATTTATTCAAAGCTGCGTTTAATGAACAGTTTCTGGGGTGCGCCCAAAAATCAAAAAACCGGGAACTGTGATGTTTTGTACGATTTCACGGTATTTTTTGGAACAAACAAAACCCGTGCTGGGAAAAAAGTTGCGGTTTGTAATTTTAAAGGGGGAAAAATGGATTTATCAACGTCAAGGTTTTAATGGGGTAAAAATTTAACAAACCCATCTGAAATGGGATAATGATAAAAAAAGTGGAGGTTTTTTAAACTAACAAAGGGCCCGCAGTTTCTAGAAATTTTTGTTTAAACCCAAAATAAGTTAAAGGGTGCCCAAAATCCAGGAAAATTTTTTCAATAGGCCCAAAATGTTAATAATAAAGTTTTTTCCCCTACAAGGGCTTCCTAAGTCTTGGTGAAATTTTCCAGTGTTCTTTTTTTGAAGGCTTTTCTGTGGGTTTGCCCCGGGGGAAACCCCCCCCCCCCCGTCCCCCCGCCGTTTAATTTCAGCCCGGTTTTGATGTGCTTTAAAAATTTTTTCTAGCTTAAATTCTAAAATGTTCAAATTCTTAAAACTAACTAAATTTTGGGGGAAACCAGCTAATAGTAAAAGGTTTCTTGTGCAGAAATTTGACTAATTTCCGAAACTGTTTTTGGCCCCATTTAAAAGCGCAGGTCCTACCCTTTGGGGACGATGAGAGGCCTTTAGGCTGAAAGAAACAGGAAAAGGTTTTTTCTATGTAAAACGAAGGGTTTATGTGTTTTTCCGCCAATCGCAAAATTAAAACTTCCCAAATCATTTAAGTCGCACCAATCTTAAAACCCGTCTTTTCTGTAATTCATTTGCTGGCCGCCAAAAATTTTCAAAGGGAAACGCCGAAAAAGACGCAAACTTTAAAAGATGATGCCAAAATTTTTTAAACCCTTAAATTTTTGCATGATCTGGGAAAAAAAAAAATTTTTTATCACCTATAAAAACCTTGCGATTTTTTTTTTGTCGATAAAAATTTGAATAAAAAATATTTTGGGGGCTTAAAATTTTGGTTTATGGGGTTCTGGGGGTTCCCTTTCTCGCCATTTGGCCTCCTTTGGGTTTAAGTCATAAGAGCAGGTGATGTTATAAAATTTTAAGGTTGAAGGGAAATATTTTAAACTTTTTAAATACTTTTTAGCAAAAAAACGGGCCCCTTTTTTCACTTATTTTCGTAAACCCGTTTTTTCTTTCTTAATGGGTTTTAAATTTTATCTTTTTTTTATTGATTCTATGTTAAATAAATTTGTGTTGTACCTGGCTGATTGGCCTACTTTAAAGCTGTACCTAGAACCTGTATTGAAAAACTTGGCAAAACATATGGGCCCTGTGTTTTTTTATTTCACCCCTTTTCCCGTGTTAAATTTTAAATACTAAGGTTTGGATGGGGGCCTCTTCCCAAAAAAAAAACTTTTCTTCAAATTTTAATACCGAAAAAAACCCTTTTTTGGGGCCCAATATTTCTGTTTCCCTGCAGGATTTAATAACATCAGATACCCTATTTTAAACCTTCACAATATGATCTGGTACTTTTTTTGTTATAAATATAATTTTATTAGCCACACCATAATGTAAGAAGATAGTCTTGGCTTTAATATGACCCAGAATTCAGCTCTGATTGAACAATTAGTCCACTTCTATGCAAAGATGTGGGATTCAATAGTACTATATAATTGCAAATTAGACGTTGCTAGAGCGCGGCAATGAATAACTGATCTCTTCTTCGGTTGGCTTGTGGATAACAGCCAAAATAACTTTCAGTCAGTGTTGCTGGGATATTCATGCAGACGGCTTGATTTTCTAAGTGAAACCCAACGCATGGAAAATAAACATTGCAGTCTATGTTATAAATGTTTTTTTACATAAACTGTTATATATCCTTCATTATTAAAACTTGCCCCTGGTTGGGAATGGTCTGGCTCTGCCTCATATCAATTATGTCACAAATTATTTGTCTTCAGCTGCAGCGCTTGCAGTTGTTCTGATTTTTGTAAGTCATGCTTTCACAAATAAGTATTTAAAGAACTTGAAAGTATCAAGTTTGTTTATTATTAAATTATGTAACTTTCCTCTATGTCTCTTTATTCCAATTGTATAAATACTGTAACTTCATCCTATATTTTTATTGTACACGTCTATTCTTAGCAGAAAAAAAATTATGCAATGTAGGGAAATCTTGGCAATGAAGATACACTGTATAGCCCTGCCAGACAGAATACTAATTTTTAGCAAAACAATATTTTGGTGCAGGGTAGCATATGTAATCTAACAAATTACAGTAAACTTACTATGTTATTCAATGAAACCAGAAAAGAAACTATACTGGAACTCAAAGCACCAAAATTCTAGCTGGCCTTGCTTTTGCAGCAGAGCAGGATTGTGCCAAGGTGGGCATTATGGTGGGCACTAAGGGGTGGATCAGTGGTTGGCACTGTCACATTGCAGTAATGGGTCTAAAATCGCAAAGAGTTTGTATGTTTTCCACATGTTTGCTTGTCCCATCACATGTACCCACCCCAATAGTCATTCTGGCATCCTTAAATAACTACAGAACTACCAATAGTTTGGTTGATAATGGGCCACCATATTAATTATGGGTATATGAATGTATTTTTTGAATCACACCAAAACTCTACTATCTTGTCCACCTAGTGAAAAACTGGACGACTGTACCTCAAATATAACACTGTGACTGAGGAGGTTTCTTCTTGTTTCTCTTATTCTCTGTGACGATAATTCCCAGGCCAACTCTTCCCTTCATAAATGCATCTATTCTCTCACTTGAGTCCATCCTTCATTCACCGCAGTGCTCCAATAGCTGCTAGTAACTTCATTTACCGGCTTGTGAATCAGTTCGTGGCCACTGTTAATTAAAGGGAACCTGTCACATAGATTATGCCCCCCTTGCTGAGAACATACCTGCTATTTCCAGCGCTGTGTCTCTTATTCTGTAAGATGCTGGAGTTTTGGAGTATTTAGTGCTCAAATCTGCAGTTTTCAGCCAGAAAAGAGTCATAAAGAGTCAGTTTTTTTTCAAACCCCGCCCACCTGAGGCTAGCCCCGCCTACCTCAACTGACAAACCTATTACTTTGAATAGGTAGGAACATGTGAATAACTGACAGGTGGGCTCGGATAGCCTTTGTTGGGCGGGGCTAACACCTGCTCATGAATAAGATTTGAGCATTAAATGCTCTAAAACTACAGCATCTTACAGAATAAAGGACACAGCACTGGAAACAGGAGGTCTGACACTAGCTTGTGCTGCCCTCAGCAAGGGGGGGCATAACCTATGTGACAGGTTCCCTTTAATATGTCTGCAACAGTAAAGAGCCCCCAATATGTATGTCCCTGAATATTATCCTTGCTTTACCAACTCCCTCAAACCAACTGCCCTTTGACAATACATATATGGGGCGATGAGCACCTGTCTGCAGGGGTCCCTCTCTATAGTATCAGGGGGCCATTACATTAGCAAAACATACTCATAGGTTAAAGGGCCCTGATACATATGGGTGTGCTTATGATTGAAAAATGATTGTATTAATTCCATTATGGACATAGACTGTGCATGGTGATTCCCATAGACTATGCATGCGGATTCGTGTATAGCAGTGAAGATGGGGCAATTTTAGCAACAGGAAATAAATATGTTTAGTTTGTGACTATGGAACATAAAGTATGGATTTTTGTTTGGACATAGAATTGAAAAGGTCAGCCCTGTGCTTTCAAGTCATCAGACATTATCATTTTTAAAGTAAAGCATCCCTTTTGTTCAGTTCCACTGATATTAAAGGGGTTCTAAAAACCTTTGTATGGACCAGGACTACTGTAAAATTAAAAATAATACCTGTACTTACCTCTACAGATGCTGTGGCTCCAGCACGATCGGAACTCTGGTGTTCTTTTCCAATCCCTCAGCAGTGACACCATGTAAATTGCTTATGAGATTTTATAGTCATGTGGCTAATTTGGCTGCATGGTCATGTGAGTGATGTATGTGGCGCCATTGCTTTTGGACTGGCGGCATACCGAAAACTTGGTGGTGCTGGAGTAGCGTTAGCTGTAGAGGTGAATACAGGTTATTTTTATTTTACAGCGGTTCTGGCCTGTACAGTGGTTTCTTACATCTCAGAAAACCCCTTTAATTAAATTTAGTGAATAATATCAATTGCAAGTCAACAGAGAGCTATAAGATACAGTGCTTTCTCTTTTTCTATGTCTCCTCATAGTTTCAAAAGTAAATCCCTGTAAAATGATATTAGTTACATTAGACCGTTCAATGCATCATGTGTTGTTTTCACAAAACCAGGACTGTTTCTGAACCACGTGCATTTTGCAAAGCTAAAAGCAATGGTCATCTTTGTTCTATGGACAAACATTCAGAAACAAGAGCTTTAATTAAATAGTTGCCATGTCATCCAATTGGCTTCACACATGGGCTTGAGCTGCATTGCTTCAAGCCTACTAATAGCAGCAAAAAGATCAACACTTTTATTTAAAATTGCTAAAGTAATAATATTCTTTATAGACTTCAATAGGGCATACAATATTCTATATAATACATACTGCAGAACCTTCTCTGTAAGTGGGGGTGGAGGGTTAGGATCACTTTGAATTGATTGGTATAAAAATGCGCTGATCCTTTTCAAGATGGAAGATCCGTAAAATCTAAAGTTTGGGATGTTCTGCAGCAGCTGTAGCAGCAGCTTTTTAATAAAGCAAATTGCAACAGACTTAAAGAGGAGACAAATAGTGCCTATGGCAACATATAATTGATTTATATTATTGTATTTGTATGATTTACACATATTTTATGCATTAGGGAATTTTGGGGTTCCCTGCCAAAAAATTCCATGAATCCATGAAACCTATTTTTGTTGTTCTGAAATAACTGTGACTATGATCTTTACTGAGTTATCATCAATAGCTGGTGTGACTAATGAGAGTTGGGATCTCAATATTTAGTCTAATTTGCTGATGGACTGGTTTGATTGTCCACCATGTAGTATGACCAAATGTTCGCACGTTATCTTTCAAATCTATGAAATAATTGTAGAATTATACACCGTGAGTGCTCAGTGGAAAAGGGTTCCAAATAAGAGCCCAGGCCATAAAAGCATTAAAGTTATTTATGCCACCCAAAAAAGCAGTCAAATAATAAACTGAAAAAATATGAAGCCTTTATTTAATCACCTGGACACTTGTGCTCATCTCGGCAGTTGTTCCCTGACAAAGGTCCATAGCAGGACTGAAAGGGATTACAAAAGAACTAGGAGGAGTGATACTTCTCAATATGAGACTCTACAATATCAGGGGACTCATCCATCCATGAAAAAAAGATGACGCTAAAGACAACAACAGGACTACAAGGAACTACAACCTTCAGAAATCTACTAGTGGACGCACATGGATGAAGACACATAGGGCCACATGTATGAAAATTGTCTAGGTCTAAAATTCACTTTGTTGCCCATAGAAACCAATCAGAGTGCCCCTCTCATTCCAAATAGTGCTCAGGAAAAATTAAAGCGGAGCTCTGATTTGTTGCTATGGGAAAAAAGTGAGTTTTAGATCTAGACAGTTTTCATACATGTGGCCCATAGTAAGAATAACAGTATAATACATATGTCACAAGACTTGCCCCATTTCCTGGTTGCACAAGAAAATACTTTGTTGATCATTGTCTAATACAGAAGTTTTGCAATCCGTACTGCTTATTTATTTATTTTTTATTATTACAGCTGACACATGCCACTAACAGCAGGGATTGGAGCCGGCTCCAATCCCTGCTGATTACCCATTTAGACATCACAGCAATCGCTAAATGAATGTGCAGCATCGTTCCTCTCTTTGATCAACACCCCCCGCAAGGTAATTGCGAGGTGCTGATTGGTTACCAAGACCATGCCTAATGAAGGACTCCATAGCTGTCATGTAGGTTTAGAATTGCCATCTTGGTACACCCTTCTGCTTCATCTTTTTAATGCCAAAGGTTGTACAGATGATTGTGTCCCCTAATGGTCAAGTATCCTAGGGGGATGGCATGAAAAGTAAAAAAAAGAAAACATTTTAAAAATAATAAAAAATAGTAAAAGTTGAAATCACCCCTTTTTGTCAGACAGATCTTTTAAAATGTAATATAATTTATCCTTTACTATACTTCAACTCGCAAGGAAATTGCCCTCAATCAGGTTCATAGGTGAAAAAGCAAAAAAGTTATTGGTCGCAGAAAAGTTAAGTGATAGAGAATGTTTATGTATTTTGTATTAAAATATAACACAAACCCTACATGGTATCAGTGGGATTATATCGACCTGCAGTATGAAGATAACACATCTTTTATACCAAAGAGTCAATGCAATAAAAACAAAAAACAAACATGGCTCGTCATTTTTTTTTCACATTTCACCCCACTTAGAATTTTATATTGATTTCCTAGTATGTTATATGGTATGCACAATGACCCCATTAAAAAGTACATCTTATCACAAAAAAGCACATATGTATGTAAATGGAAAAATAAAAAAATTATGGCTTTTGGAAAGTGAAAAGAAAAAAAGTGAAGAGACAAAAGATTAGGAATGGGTTAACAAAAGACATTTTAGGGTAATCTTAACTCATTGTTTAACTTTTATTAACTCTTTCAGGGAGGGCTGGAAAAAAGCAGTCATTTTCATTCAGAGGTGCACTCACTTTTGTTGCTAGAGGTTTAATCATTGATGGTTGTATATTGCGTTATTTTGAGGGCACAACAAATTCACACTGTTATACAAGCTGTACACTGATTACTTGACATTGTATCAAAGTGTCATATCTTCAGTGTTGTCACATGAAAAGATATAACACAATATTTACAAAAATAGCATAGCCTATAGAAAACCTACAAAAATATTATGTCATCATTCTAAGGGCTTGTTCACATGGCGTTTTAACTTCATGTTACAAGCGCTTTTTAGATCCGTCTCTGGGACCAACAGGATGGACCCAGAGACGGAGCTAAACAATTAGCAGTGACTTTATCACTGTGGGCTGTGAGGAATACGCAGCGGTGTTCACAAGAGATATCTCACTGCTAATTGTTTAGATCTGTCTGGGTCCATCCTGTTGGTCCCAGAGACGGATTTAAAAAGCGCTTGTAACATGGAGTTCAAACGCCATGCGAACAAACCCTAATCTGTTCCAAATTACAAACTCATTATTCTAGTACATTTTTTTTTATTGTAGCTTAAAGGAGTATTCCAACACTTTTAAAAACTTCCCTATTACCTCCTGACTGACTGTGCTTAGTGGGAAGTGGTAGGGAGGTTTTTAAAAGTCGTAGAAAATCCTTTTAACTCCTTAAGCTGAATGCCTGAAAAGTACTTAATGACCAGCACTTTTTTTAGTTTTTGCCTCCTTGTGTTTCAACAGTTGTAACTTTTTATTTTTTCAAGAACTTTCAAGTTGTATGAGGCCTTGTTTTTTTCGGGACAAGTTGTACTTTTTGCGGGAATAGTTTAAGTCCACGTATAAACTCTTGCAGAATGTGTTTCAATTGTTTTTTAAATTTCCTACACCATTCACATTTTACACTTCATAACTTGTTAGATTAATTCTACAGGTTATTATGGTGATTTCGATACCTAATATGGTTTGGGGTTTTTTTTTGTTTGTAATGTATGCACAATTATTTTAATTTTAATTAAATATTTAGTTTTATCTTATTTTTTCTACACTTTTTTATGTTTTTACTTTTTTTTTTAAATCCTATGAAAGGAGAACTGTATTGCTTTTTTTTACACTTAGTAATGTATTGGCATATTCATATATGCTAATACATTGTAATCTGTGTCAGTATGACACAGGCAGCAGTCAGGGCAGCACACAGTCTGCCCTGATCGCTGGCTTGATACACAGACAGGTCCCCAGGGCTGACTGTGCAGCTGTTCACCTGGCTCTATCAGGTCCCGATAACCTGACAGAGCAGGGGAATGCCCTTCGATTGCGCTGCGGTCACTGAACAGTTTCCCCTGCTCCTTGGCGCTTGCAGGAGCTGTGCTGGGAACAGCACTGTGTAGTACAGCCCTGTTCTCAGCACTGCTGCGGTGACGGACGCCACAAACCCCAATTTCTGCAGCAACGTCTTTTGATGAACGACCTGAAATGCCCACCATCAAAAGATGGCAGGTGTTCATTAAGGGGTTAAGGGAAAATGTAGAATATGTATCTAATTTGTTTAATACTGCAGATGTATACAATATGCATCTACAAACAGTGGAAACCAGCTGTATTCATGTAACACTTATGGTAAGCTGTTGTATATGTATGGCATTTAGTTATGACAACTATGCCCCTGTTAACACAGCGTGAACAGCATAAAGCTAAAGCCAGGAACAATTTGTGAACATACGGTTGATGGTGCGATGTGCTTTGTATACCACACACTGTATATATCTCAGTTTCTGTTTGATATTTACATGTCTTTTAACCTTGCTAACACTCATTAAGTCATTGCAACATAACACACAACATCCACGATTAACATCACCCTATACTTATATAGTGACAATAATATATTCTGCAATGTAAGTGTGTAGACATTGAGCATTCCATAATGAATACAAATAAGATGAATGGAGAAGAAGATAGAGGACCATGTTTACCAGAGCGCTAGAAGACACGCATGAGAACATGTTTTTGCTTATATAATTTTGGATAAAACAGTGAACTATAAATCATCCACGGTAGAGATGTGTTTTCAGAGCACACCTACAGCTCTGAAGGTTGGAGGTTAGTAAGATTGTCCGAACATATGCATTCCAGAGTATGGGCTCAGCACAGGATAGCTCTTCAACAGGGGAATGTCTGGTTATGATTAGAGAGGATAATAGATTGTGCTGGGTGGTAATGAAAATGTGGATACATTTACAAGGGTGCGGTGAAGTCAGCAAGAATTTTCACTTGTCTTCTTAGAGGTTCCGTCAGATATCAAATGCATAATGGTGCTTTAAACTAAGACTTATAGATCTCAGGTCATATTTAGATGGCAGTAATCCTACCATATTTTGGTGTCGGCAGCAAGATCATGACTCCCCACAATTCAAGTGAACCAGAAGGATACTATAGCAAACTAAGTTTATTTCACAATAACCATGAAAGGTCCAGGTCTCCGTAGATTACAATAGAAATTTTCACTATGCGCACTTCTGCAGCCTTTGCTCTGCCTGTCACTCACCTCTCCCGCTTCTGCCTTGCCACTGTTCTCTGCTCGTTGCCGGTGTACACCTTCTCTAGGGCAAACATGCGCTGGCTCTTTAAGATTTAAAGGGCCAGTGTACCACTAACCACCAATCATCTCCCACACCCTCCTTTATTAGGTCACTTTCCTCTGCACCCAGTGCCAATTTGTTGGTGTACCACAGCTAGCATTTGCCTTGTTCTCAGCTTATGGTGTTTCCAAATTTTGACTCTTGGCTTATGTTTACGAATGTCTCTGCCTGCCACCAGCCCTGACCTCTCTGCCCGTGATCCAACAACGACTCTGCCTGCTACCTGGGTACTATGTTGGCACACCTGTTGTCACCACGAACAACCCCGTCAAGAGTAGTGATCTGGGAGCTGCCTGCAGCCAAACCCAACATGCCTTTCAGTGGGCTCTGGTGAATACCATGAGGCTCCTCAGACTCCACTCTCTGGCATGGTTCGAGTCATCTCTCATGGTAACTCAGTGGATCCACCATCTAACCATGACAGTACAAACTGGCCATGGATCCCTCCAAAGTGCCTCTGCCAGATTCCTGTGATGTCACTACTGAAGTGGCCCGTCAAGGCATCCGTCAGAAGCTGCTCTTTGAGATGTTTCAAAGTGTCACAGCTCGTCTCTCAGTACCTACACCTGCTGTAGCTCTGCCTCCTCCTGCCATCGCCAGTCCTGGTCTGCACCCGCCACTTCCAACTTTTTACCTTGGGGATCCCAAGACATGGCATGGGTTCCTAAACCAGTGCACCATGTACTTTGAGGTCTTGGCACACCAGTTCCCTACGGATTGAGCCAAGGTGGCCTTCATTATTAGCCTGCTCTCCGTTGAAGCCCTGACCTGGGCCACTCTCCTCTGGGAGCAAAGGCTTGCGTTGACAGCTAATCTATTGGAATTCCTGAGATCCTTCTGCAAGGTCTTTGAAGAGCCTGGGCATGCTTCCTCTACCAACTCTTCTCTGCTTTGCTCATGTAGCTGCCTTCTGGAAGATCTCACGGCAAATCAAAGATGGCTGGCCGTGATCATCCTAATACCGTGGATGCAAACGCTACCATGTACTCTACTTAAGCACGATGTATAGGTGTAGAGAACCCTTGATATAATGAAATGAAGTTCTGGGTATACCAATACAATTTAAACCAAAACAACTACAGGTATAACACCTAGAATAAAGATACATAAAACATAACTTTTAATAAAAATAAATAAGAATTGAGAAAGAAAACGAAAAGACACCCTCAAATATACCCTATCAAAGATCTGTCTGCCTCAAAAATGGGGAAATCGCCCCAATAAGGGCGCCCCCACACTGGAACCTAAACTAACCCTGTCCCTAGCTACATCTAAATGAAAAAAAGAAAAACACATATACCACAAATGGAGTGCACAAACAAAAAAGTGCTGTGATAAATAACAATACAACAGACAATATACGTTTGATGTTCAATAATACTATAAATTGATGATGCGTCATAGGAAGATGATCAATAACGCATAAATATTCCAATATTCCAACGCGTTTCCCCCCTAGATACTGGGGTTCATCAGGGAAAAATTGCAGTTGATAACAACAATACGGAACATCTAAGGAAAAATCAACAAGATGTATGCAATAAATATAACTCACGTCCCTTAATGATGGAAAACAGGGCTGGTAAGATAGAAACGCGTTTCCCCCCTAGATACTGGGGTTCATCAGGGAAAAATTGCAGTTGATAACAATACGGAACATCTAAGGAAAAATCAACAAGATGTATGCAATAAATATAACTCACGTCCCTTAATGATGGAAAACAGGGCTGGTAAGATAGAGGACGGGGTCCAGGATAAGTCATGTACAGATCCCCGCTATCTGATTACTGAGACAGGTCCAAGCAGTAACAAATTCAGTGAATCACAAGCCACATATATAGCAAGGCAAATTAGACCCAATTAGTATCAGCCATTAGCACCTTTGACTACCACAGAGCCCTGTATGCTAATGGCTGATACTAATTGGGTCTAATTTGCCTTGCTATATATGTGGCTTGTGATTCACTGAATTTGTTACTGCTTGGACCTGTCTCAGTAATCAGATAGCGGGGATCTGTACATGACTTATCCTGGACCCCGTCCTCTATCTTACCAGCCCTGTTTTCCATCATTAAGGGACGTGAGTTATATTTATTGCATACATCTTGTTGATTTTTCCTTAGATGTTCCGTATTGTTGTTATCAACTGCAATTTTTCCCTGATGAACCCCAGTATCTAGGGGGGAAACGCGTTTCTATCTTACCAGCCCTGTTTTCCATCATTAAGGGACGTGAGTTATATTTATTGCATACATCTTGTTGATTTTTCCTTAGATGTTCCGTATTGTTGTTATCAACTGCAATTTTTCCCTGATGAACCCCAGTATCTAGGGGGGAAACGCGTTGGAATATTGGAATATTTATGCGTTATTGATCATCTTCCTATGACGCATCATCAATTTATAGTATTATTGAACATCAAACGTATATTGTCTGTTGTATTGTTATTTATCACAGCACTTTTTTTGTTTGTGCACTCCATTTGTGGTATATGTGTTTTTCTTTTTTTCATTTAGATGTAGCTAGGGACAGGGTTAGTTTAGGTTCCAGTGTGGGGGCGCCCTTATTGGGGCGATTTCCCCATTTTTGAGGCAGACAGGTCTTTGATAGGGTATATTTGAGGGTGTCTTTTCGTTTTCTTTCTCAATTCTTATTTATTTTTATTAAAAGTTATGTTTTATGTATCTTTATTCTAGGTGTTATACCTGTAGTTGTTTTAATACCGTGGATGGCCTCATTGTCCTGGCTTCCATAATAGATATTCATTTTGTGGAGAGACAACTAGAGCTTTTCCAGCAAAAAGAGTCCTCTCAGAAAATATCCACCTTCCAAAGACCTCCTATGTTGTCTCCAAAGAGATTCCATGACAAACCTTTGCAACAGGAGAATTTTTGTCTAACAGAGGAGGAACGCACTCACAAGTATAGCCTGAATCTCTGCCTATGCTGTGACAGCCAGGAAATTTCTTAAGAAACTGCCTTGTTCATCCAAAGAAATAACAGTGCCTAGGCTTCGTCATAGAGGTGGTCCTAGGTGAAGATGCATCTTCTCCATCTCTGACCATGCCAGCCATTCTCAGCTCCTCAGTAGGTGTCAGATTTTAAGTTTGTGTCCTTCTGGAATGTGGCTCAGATGGTAATTTCATGCATTTATCTTTGGTTTTCAGATACCGTCTGCCAGTTTTTCATTTAGACAAGCTTCTGATAACCTCTTCTGTTAATGGAGAGGTTCTGAAGATTCTGTTCATTACTTTACAGAACCACTGACCCTACAGGCTGGGGTGTTGTATAAAGAAAAGATTGCGTTCCTCGTTCTTCCACGAGCCACTTCAGCGACTCTCCTTGGTCTCCTGTGGATGCAGCTTCACGCTCCCGTACTTGACTGGAAAACGGGAAAAGTTATCTGCTGGGGACAGCAGTGCCAATCTTGGTGTCTCACGCCATCCTGAGTGGTGCAACCCACTTCTCCACTGATGCTCCCCACTCCGCTTCCAGGTCTTCCTGTCCCATATCAAGAATTTGCAGACGTCTTCTGCGAGAAGCAAGCAGAGATCCTTTCGCTACACCGGTCTTATGGCTGCCCTATAGACCCCATGCACGCCATGACGCCTCCTAGCAGAAGAGTGTATCCTCTGTCTATACCTGAAATCCAGGACATGAAAGGATTTATCTGCAAGTTGTCCTCTTCTGCCAGAACCTTTTATTTATTCGTAGAAAAGAAGAACAGTTCTCTACGCCTCTGCATTTATTATCAGGGCTTGAATAAAGTCACCATCAAAAACGATATCCATTACTTCTGATCTCCAAGCTCTTTGATCAACTATGGGAGGGGGGCAGGATCTTCACCAAGCTTGACTTACGAAGAGCCTATAATTTGATTCATATCCACAAAGGCGATGAATGAAAGACCACCTTCAGCACCTGTTATGGGCACTTCAAGTACCTTGTGATGCCCTTTGGACTCTGCAATGCCCCAGAGGTCTTTACAAGATTTTGTGAATGAGATCTTCTGTGATCTATATGCATGTGCTGTGGTTTACATAGGTGACATTTTGATTTTCTCTACGGACTTGAAGTCTCATTGTGACCATGTGCAATTGGTTCTATGATGCCTACAAGCTAACCATCTCTTTGCCAAGCTTGATAAATGCCTCTTTACACAAACCAGTCTTCACTTCCTTGAGTACATTGTCTCAGATAAAGGTCTACAGATGGATCCAGCAAAATACTCAGCTGTCCTCCAGTGGCCCCAAACTGTTGGACTACAGGCTTTTCAATGATTCTTGGGGTTTGTACACCACTACTGCAAATTTATTTCCCACTTTTCCACCTTAGAGGGGCCTATAGTGACTCTAACCAAGAAAAACAGCAACCCCAAACTCTGGCCACTGGAAGCTAAAAATGCTTTAGTCCATCTTAAAGCTGATTTTTCCACAGCACCTATTCTGACTTGACCAAATCCTAGGAAACCTTTCTTCCTAGAGGTTGATACGTTATCTCCGGGAGCCGAAGGGGTACTCACACAGAAGACCCCTAAAGGCAAGACTACCACATGTAACTTCTTCTCTAAAACCTCCTCCCTAGTGGAAAGGAACTGTATCATTGGTGACTTAAACTGTTGGCCATTAAATTGGCTTTAGAGAAATGGCACCATCATTTGGAAGGAGCTTGTCATCCAGTGAATATTTACACTGACCATAAGAACCTCCGATATCTTCAGTCTGCTCAGTGATTATACCCCAACAAGCTAGATGGTCTCTTTTCTCCTCCAGATTTGACTCCATGCAACATTTTAGGCCTGCAGAGAAGAATGTCAAAGCTGATGTCCACTTTGAGCATCTGATACTGTGGGGTTCGATTCTAATCCTCAGCATATGATTTCTCAGGAATGTCTGATTACTGTAGCTCCCATCGACTACCAACAGATTCCTCTGGGAAAGACTTTCATATGTCCAACTCTGAGGAAAAGAATTCTTCAGTGGGACCACTCTTCCAAGCTTGCGGTCATCCGAGAATTCAAAAATACTTATTGTTCATTTCTCTACATCATTTCTTTGCCCCTTCTATCTGTGCCTGTTGTAAGTCTCCGTCAGAAACCCACTGGACTTCCGCACCCACTGCCTATACCAGAGAAAGCTTGAACTCATATTGCTATGGACTTTATCCATACTATCATTTGGGTGGTCAGTGACCACTTTTCCAAGATGTCATATTTTGTACCACTTCCAGGCCTGCCTTTAGCGTCTCAACTCACCTCCCACTTTTTTCGGCATATATTCCGATTACATTGACTTCCTCTCCATATAGTGTCTGATCCAGGAGTTCAATTTGTCTCCAAATTTTGGCATGCACTTTGCTCTTGTCTCCAGATCAAGTTGGACTTCTGCTTACCCCCCTCAATCCAACGGACAAGTAGAAAGGGTGAACTAAGTCCTCGGAAGTTAACTTCGTCCTTTTGTCTCATCCTATCAAGACGATTGGGTTGACCTACTTCCCTGGGCTGAATTTTTGTATAATCATCTTGATTCAGACTCTGCTGGAGCATACCCATTCGTCTATGGGTGACTTCCCCATCCTCCACCCCCCCTGCCTACCACCTCGGATGTTCCAGTCATGGATTCCCAAATTCAGGACATATCTCATATCTGGCAAGATACCCGACGACAATATCTTCTCTGAGCATCTTCTTAGACCAAGACACATGCGGATAAGAAGTGGAGACTTCCTACAGTGTTTCATCCAGGGAATATAGTGTGGCTTTCTGACAAGTATGTTTGTCTGAAGATCCCCACTGTCAAGCTCAGCCCATGCTTCCTGGATGCCTACCCGGTCCTTCAACAGCTGAATCCCATCTGCTGTAAGTTCCGTTTGCCTCCTTGTTAATGAATACCGAATTCCTTCCATGTCTGTCTCCTTAAGTCACGTGTTCTTAATTGTTTCTCTCAAGCGGACTCTAACAACATCTTCGAGGTCCAGGAAGGTTCTCGCAGTACAGTGTCTCAGAGATAAAACATATTACCTTGTCAACTGGAAGGGATTTGGCCCGGAAGAAAGGTCCTGGGGACCTAGGGAGAGAATTAATACTCCAGAAGTGCTGGAAAATAATGGTGGCTACACAAAATAGACACTTTGGACAAAATTTATCGATTTTCACTTGGGGGTTACTCACGTTTGTTGCCAGCAGCTTAGACATTGATGGCTGTGTGTTGAGTTATTTTGAGTGAAAAAACTTTGAGACTCTCGGTTCACATATTTTGATCAAAAGATGTTTAAGCTGCCCACGACTTTCGACGTGATCTCAAAATCGGGCAGTCCTATCCTATCTTTACCTCTCAATTGAGCCAATCCGGCCTCCCGCTGGGTCAACCGACCTCCATTATTCAGAGAGAAAAAATAAAAAGCACCCAACCTGCAAGCTGCCCTTCTTATGACAGCCTGTGAGAGTGGGCGGGGACAGAAACCCAAAATGGAAGCACCCCTTCCTTCCCATATAGGTTAAAATCAATGTACACCAAGTATAACGTATGTTTCTGCACACAAAAACATTTCTGAAAAAACGTATGCAAACCTGGGTGCCACTGGCAAAATATGTGAACCCGAGAGTCTCAAAGTTTTTTCATGTATGATAGATAGCATAAATGCTTCTTTAGGGATTTCCACGTAGTGTATTGCCCTTTTTGCAGTAATGTGCCGCTGGCGGCGGTCTGTGTGTGTACATGTACATTACATGTGTGCCGCAGCCCTGCCAGTGGCACCCAGGTTTGCATACGTTTTTTCAGAAATGTTTTTGTGTGCAGAAACATACGTTATACTTGGTGTACATTGATTTTAACCTATATGGGAAGGAAGGGGTGCTTCCATTTTGGGTTTCTGTCCCCGCCCACTCTCACAGGCTGTCATAAGAAGGGCAGCTTGCAGGTTGGGTGCTTTTTATTTTTTCTCTCTGAATAATGGAGGTCGGTTGACCCAGTGGGAGGCCTGATTGGCTCGATTGAGAGGTAAAGATAGGATAGGACTGCCCGATTTTGAGATCACGTTGAAAGTCGTGGGCAGCTTAAACATCTTTTGATCAAAATATGTGAACCGAGAGTCTCAAAGTTTTTTCATGTATGATAGATAGCATAAATGCTTCTTTAGGGATTTCCACGTAGTGTATTGCCTTTTTGAGTTATTTTGAGGGCACACGAAACTTACACTGTTGTACAAGCTGTACACTGACTACTTTACATTATATCAAAGTGTCATATCTTAAGTGTTGTCCCATGAAAGATATTATACAATATTTAAAACAATAAGAGTGGTGTACTCACTTTTGTGAGATACTGTGTATTTTTAACCACAGGGCAACATGAAACAAGGACAGGCTCCCTCATTATGAATTATCTTAAAACAATTTCAGATACATTGTAATTTAAAGATCAATCTGGAACCGAGTGAAAAGTACATGTGTACTATTTGTATACACAAATAGGGAGAGAGAACTCTCAGTCGGGCTGAGTGGGTGATCTCCTTGATTTTCCAATCCTTTCCGTGCTCATCATTAAACCATGAATTCTCTGAAACTATAGAATTTCAGAGTAAATAATAGCTGGTTGTAATTAGCAGGTGCAGATACACCATTGTTGCAACCTATGTGGCTGCACAGAAACCGAGAAAGGAAGGGACATAGGTTAACCCTTAAAGGGCTTTGTCATAATGCTGTTTCACAGTCACAGGCAGCTTTAGACTCACTGCCTTAATTAAATCCAATTTATATGGCTGTAGGTTGTGATCCATCCATCTTATAGTAAGAATTCAAGTAGATGTTGAGATGGCGCTGGGACCTTTGTTAGAGTTGTTATGAATGGGCAAGATTCCTTGCTCCAAAGTTCTTTCGAGTATATGAGAGTAGAGGTATGGTGCCTGTAGGAGTTGCAATGTTTTAGGTCGAATGGATCCTTTCTCAAGCGACAGGCAGAAGTCATCTTGTGGAGGAGTAAGTAAGGCCCATTCATGACAACTCTAACAAAGATCACAGTGCCACCTCAGCATTGGATTCTTGCTATAAGACGGATGGATCACAACCTACAGCCGTATAAATTGAATTTAAGCCAGGATCTTACACCTCTCGCCACTAGTTGGAACTAAACTTCGGAAGATCTACATTCCATGACATTCTTCTAATATCCTTCTACATCCAGGTCTACATATACAAGTACCAGATGTCCACTTGAGCCTGCCTCTCCTTCTTTTCTCCTTTTTCACCCTTGCACTACTCCAAAAGAACACAAAAAGACTTATATGACTATTGTATCCCTTATTTTGTACCACTATTTGTAAATTAATAAACATCCTAAGCTTTTTGCATAATATTTGAATATTTATGCGTTTGCCATGGATCTCGATTTCATATGACTACGGGTATTCCTTGGATTAACCCTTCCACTCAGCACCCAATAGAGAGGTGTGCGTACCAATATCCTTTAACTTGCCTTGTCAAACTGTGGGTGGTTCTATAGCAGTGATTAGCATACTTAACTTCTCTATAACTAACTGAGATATTACAAAGATATAAGTGCAGGAGATTTCAACTGTGCAAATGAAGCCACAAGTGCTCCTAGGAGTGAAAACAATTGCTTATCTGGAAACAAAAGCTATTCTTTTTAGAGGTAAAACCTCTATTCCCATACCACCATGGTGACATCACTCCCTGCTCTCTGTCTAATCAGGGAGGGAGGTATGGACGGAACCAGAGAAACCTGTATGCAATCATAGCAGATAATATCTTTCTTTTCTCCTGATCAGGGCAATATCAATAAGGCGATGAATTTAGAAAAAGTCTTCATTTACCATTCCCTACATGTTGAAAGCTAATCTTTGTAGTTAGAAATCCCCTTTAAGAACACAGCAATTCTTGGAAATGACATTTTCATATTTTCATTTCATTTATATCTTACATTTTGTCACCCACTTGTTTCGTACAAATTTTTTTTTTTTTTTTTGCAAAAACTGGGTACTGCTTAGAAGCAGGGGCATGACCTCCTGCAGCCCAATAGATTTACTATAATTTAAATCAGCAACGAGCTACTGAAAATTTCATTGTATAGCACTTGCATAGTGAAATATCTGCCAAATGTATTAAGAGGTGTGCACATTTTAATTCATCACATTTGTCTGTATATCAAACACCAGCCTTAATGAAATTCTTCCTATGATGGTTTGAAAAAACTAATGATTTAAACCATTATAACAGTATTCTGTAGGTGGAGCTTCAGTTAAAGGGCAGATCCAGTTTAGACCCACAGATTATTTTACATGGGATTTTCCATCTCATAAAGTGATAGCATACTACTTAGATATGCCATAACTCATGATTAATAATGTTTCAACTGCAGGGGCCCTTAATCTTGGGAACAATTTCTTCATTCTTAGAATCAATGGGACCCCAAAGTGGTATCACCACCAATGAGAAAGCTAAAGCTTGTCCTAAAGCTGTGACCTAATGTATGAGGTGAATGAATAGCATCTATAGCCTATGCTTGTATTGTGCTATATTTTCCTATAGTTTACATTATTTCAGTTTTTTCTTTGTCCAATTTACAGTTTTTTAATCTTTTGTTGTCTTGTCCCCAGTTGTGTTCTGTCATCACCTACACTTTCTATTTCTTTCGAACCTAACTAGACTTTGTTGTTCTTCCTTCGTCTCTATTATTTAGTGTTATGTAGCGCATCTATAGTGTGGAATGTCATTCTGACCCCTTGTGCCCTTTCTCTTATTACCCAGTTTTACATGGATGAGGCTTTTCTTTACTTGCTTACCTGAGATCTTTACGCATAAAAACAAGAACCGTGGCACATATTGATTCAATTTATTTAATTACAAGTTTACTTACGACTTATGGAAACCTACCAATTTACATTCCAGTACTCATTATCACTGTTATACTTGGCTTGGAGACCATAGAGATGGCTTGCCAAAATTCTTCATTTTTGTTAATAGATATGAAACTAACAACTTAGTTGCATGAGGCAATCGTAGAATTTTGACAAAACAGTTTGACATTTGCAGATTGTTTGAATGGAAACTTTATGACGTGACTTGTGAAATACAACGCACATAGCAGGATTCAAGCTGTACAGCAGTTTGGTGGTAACATGTATATTCATGCTTAGATTGGCCCACAGGGGAGCAAAGGAACTCTCAACTGGGCACATAGGTGCTTTGGGCCACCAGATAAATAGTCAAAAGTCATTTGGAGTGCATACAGTCAAGTATAGTAGCTGTAGTGTGAGCCCCAAGAACCAACTCCACTGGTGAGTCCTAAGAATCAACTCTACCAGTGGATCCCAGACGCTCAGCCCGACACTGTATATACTACTTATGCCACTTGTCACAGAAAACGTGGATCTCCTGCTCTTGCAAAACAACAACTCCCAGCAGGCAGATGTCATGGCATGCTAGGAATAATAGTATCACAACATCTAGAAAGTCATAAGATCACATATATCGACTATATACCCAGTCAAGTCCCATTATTATTATTGATAATTATTATTATTTATCAATATTATTATTATCATAATGACCATTTCCTACTTTGTATTGGAAGTCTGAGCTAATCAAGGAAGTTCCTTGATTTGGTGGGTATCTAAAGTGGACTGTAAGCTGTCTGCACACATATCCTTCGTTGCTGTCATAGATAAAAAAAAAAAAGGATAATTATTGGCTTTTGGATGAAAGCACTTCTGAAACTGTGCAGTATGTGAACTGTTTATGTGTTTCTTTTCTGTATTGTGAGTGAAAAAATGACACCATTGTGTATAAGCGATGTGGAAACTGCAGAGCACCACATGCCATTGATATGAAGGGTGAACATCGGCTAAAAAGGGGAATGAGGGTGGACAGAGACATTAGAGTGGAGCAACTCAATGCCAAAATGAACCAGGAGACTACCAAACGTGTGTCTAAAACAACAGTTCCGCTCATGAGTAAGGGTATATATTGCCCGAAACACGTTAGCGAATTCTGTAACCTACACATTACCCAATGTTTTTACTTATGGATGTGTACATTAAGAAAGATTTATACTCTATGGCGCTGGTTTTAACACTTCTTGATGTAAAGGATTCTTGATAAGTTCTAGATATAAGAGCTCATATCCAGCATGTTACTGGGAAGACACAACCACATGAGAAAGGTCTGAAACTTGAAACAGCTGCAAAGTGAATATCAGGGGTGTGAGGGAGGGTTGAAAAGCAATGAAAGGTACAGGCTTAAACTAAAATGAAATTCAAGGTAACCACTAACATATATGAAAACTATTTTTTTCCATATCAAAAGTATCAACAGCCTGACACATAGGGCAACATGTATGAAGCTCGACGGGTTGGGGCGCGCTTTTCAGCTAGTTTTCCGGCGAAATCTGCGCCTGATTTATGTCGGGGCCGGGGCGCGCTCATACATCCTATGTAAAGTCCGCCGCGCCTCGCCAGTGTGTTAGGCGCAGTGCGGGACTTTGGCGCAGTGCGGCGCTGCGCCTGAGATTCGCCGCCGGAGGTAGTGCACTCATACATGCGGGGAAAAGTCCGCCGCACCCCGCCAGTGTGTTAGGCGCAGTGCGGGGACTGAGGCGCAGTGCGGCGATGCGCCGAAGATTCGCCGTCCGACGAGGTGCACTCGTACATGCGGGGAAAAGTTCCCTGCGCCTCGCCAGTGTGTGGGGCACAGTGTGGAGACATGGGCGCAGTGCGAGACTTAGGCGCCGTGCGGGACTGCGCCGAAAGTCTGTTCCGATGTGATATAATAATATGGGGGTAAAGAAAAAAAATATTAAATCAATAAAATCATGTTTATTTCTTTCTTTTTGTTGCACTCATACTATTGATCCTTGGATAACGAAAATAAAGAAATAAACATGATTTTATTGAATTAATATTTTTTTTTCATTACCCCCATATTATTAGTCATTTTATGTACACATCGGGACAACTTCTGTAGTCTTATAATTTGTTTTCGGCCATGTACAGTTTGATTTCAGATTGCATTAGAAAACCCATAGATGCGTCGCTCGCTCTCCCATTGGTCCAAATAACGGCGCCTCTTTTAACTTAGCCAATCACAGAGCTTGCTCGGAATTTCTTTTCCCCATAGAACTCTATAAGAAAGTAGCTCGCGCTCTGATTGGCTAAGCTGGACGAGCCCCCGCCGCTTCAACCAATCAGCTCGTTTCTGCCTTTTTACTGTATTTTGAACTGTCCCGCCTTGGAATATGATTGGTCAATTTTTCTCCATAGGTTATAATGGGTCCCTGTCGCTCCTATTCTGATTGGTCAATTCTCCTCCATAGGATATAATGGGCCACTGTCGCTCCTATTCTGATTGGCTGGTTTATGCCGACCAATCAGAAGAGCTTAAACAATTTGAATTACTGTATTTCCCGGCGATTCTCTCTATTGCAATTCCCTATGTAGCGCCGGTCTCAGCGACAAACGCATTGTTCAGAGTTTTCACTGATTTATTTTTACAGCAGGTTTTAGCTCTTTATGTGATAATGTTTTACACTTAATTATTATTATTATTATTATTATTTATTTTAAAGCGCCATTGATTCCAGGGCGCTGTACATTCGAGGGGGTTACATACATTACATAAGTCAAACGAGTACAGTGATAAGGGATAATGACAATTGGCACGACAGAGGGAGAGAGGACCCTACCCGCGAGGGCTTACAATCTACAAGGAGGGGGAAAGAGACAGGAGGTGAGGGGCTTAATCAAATGATTTTTTTTATTAATACTTCATGCCGCATGGCGCTGAGCGCCGAGATTTCAGTGCGCCGCTCTCTCCATAGACTACAATGGGAAAAGTAGCTCGCGCTCTGATTGGCTGGGATAGCCAAGCCACCGCTAGCTCAGCCAAACAGCTCTATTCTGCATTTTTACTGTATTTTGAACTGTCCCGCCTTCTCCATAGGATATAATGGGTCTTTGTCGCTCCTATTCTGATTGGTCAATAGTTCTCCATAGGTTTTAATAGGACACTGTCGCTCCTATTCTGATTGGCTGGTTTATGCTGACCAATCAGAAGAGCTTAAACAATTTGAATTACTGTATTTCCCGGCAATTCTCTCTATTGCAATTCCTTATGTATCGCTGGTCTCGGTGACAAACGCGTTGTTAGGGATTTAAGTGCTTTATTTTTAAAGAAGGTTTCAGCTCTGTATCTGATAATGTTTTACACTTAATAAAAAATATTTTTTTATTTATACTCCATGCCGCATGGCGCTGAGAGCCGAGATTGCATTGCGCCCATCTTTCCATAGACCACAAGGTGAGAAGTAGCTCGCGCTCTGATTGGCTGGGATAGCCAAGCCCCCGCCGCATTAACCAATCATCTCTTTTCTGCCTTTTTACTGTATTTTGAACTGTCCCGCCTTGGATTTTGATTGGTTCAAAATTCTCCATAGGCTATAATGGGTCTTTGTCGCTCCTATTCTGATTGGCTTAGCTAGCCAAGGACCCACTAGCTCTACGAAGCAGCTGGTTTCTGCATTTTTACTGTATTTTGAACTGTCCCGCCGTTGATTCTGATTGGTTAATTGTTCTCCATAGGTTTTAATGGTTCACTGTCGCTCCTATTCTGATTGGCCGGTTTTATGCCGACCAATGAGAATAGCTTTCAGAATTTGAATTACTGTATTTCCCAGCAATTTCCAATATCCAATTTCTTGATATTGCGCCATTCTAGATTTTTGGAAAGCGATTTTTTTTTTATTATGTTTATTTTTGAGATTCAGCTCTTTTCTGACAATGTTTATCGCCTTTATAAAGGCGATTTATTCGGATTCATACTCCTGCTGCACGGAGCGGAGCGCCGAGATTTCTGTCGCGATCTTCTATCTGCTTCCTCGCATGTTCCGATCCTGGTTCATTTTGCCGCCACCGGAGCATTTAGACCAAAATAAACTAGGTCTGCTTGTCGGGGCTGCCGAGCGCTGCACTGCGCCTCGCTTTGCCGACTCGCGATCGTACATGCCTCGGAGTTTTCGAGCGCGCCGCGTCCCGCACCGGAACGCCTACACCGCGCCCACACCGTGCCCATTGCCCGCCCCTTCATGCGGGGCGCGGCTGAAAGTGACGAACGCTGCGCCTAACACTGCATCCCTGCGTCCGACAGGGGGAGTCGGGCCGGGAGGCGCAGTATACGCCAAAAAAAAAAACAGGCGAAAAGCCCGTTCATACATGTCGCCCATAGTTTATGCCCCACTTGCACAAGCTAGTGACAGATATGCTGTTTCCAGTGCTGGGTCCCTTATTCTGTAAGATGCAGCAGATTCAGAGCATTTACTACTCAAATCTGGTAGTTTTTAGACAGTTCTGCCAGAGATGAGTCCAGCTTATTAATTAGAAGGTGTTGGCCGTGTCCACCTGCAGCTAGTCCCATCCATTCACAGCTATATCCACCTTTTATCTTGAATAGGTAGAAACCTGTGGATAACTAGCAAGTGGGCGGAGCTAGACATGGGTGGGTGGGGTTAATACCTGCTCATGAATTAAGTAGACTCTTCTCTGGCAGAACAGGCTGCAAACTACCAGATTTGAACATTAAATACTCTGAAACTGATGCATCTTACAAAATAAAGGACACAGCGCTGGAAACAGAATGTCTGTCACTAGTTTGTGCTGCCCTCAGCAAGTACAGAATATACTATATTACAGGTTCCCTTTAAATTAAATGCTACTTACGGTCATGGATACAGCATAATTCTTTAACAAATTTTTGAGCTAAGAAAACATTTGCTGAAAATACAAACTGCAGAATCTTGTGGTAATGACCGACAGAGCTAAATCTTTATATGTATGCCTGTAGTCAGGAATGAGACACAGACACTTGATTTCATTCATTAAGACAAATCTCCAAAGATTTATACCATACAGAAACCTTTTAATAGATTCCTATTCCTAGTTGTTGAGCATTGAAAGAAACCAGACTTTATTAAAACACCATTAACAGTCTATTTAGAGATCAGCCTTCCAGCATCAATTTTCCAAATACATTCCTAAATGAGAATATGATGATTCTTAAATGATGGCTACAAAGAACTGGTCTTAAAAGAATGGAAAATACATTATGCAGTTACTCAGTTAATATGGGTATTTGTTTTTACAGTGCAGCTAATATAGAAATCATGCACAATGTCAATAAAAGAAAACTAAGGTAATATTCAAAAGAATTTTAGTTCTGTGGTTCAGAATATGCAAGCTGCTGTACTGCTAATTGTAAATGTGTGGATAATTTGACAACTGGGTCTTACTATTGTCCTTCTGAAAGGAGTGTGTCTTTACAAACGCTAAGGATATGCTACCAGTGTATTTTTTCCCATGGCAAAACATTTGGAGCAATACATGGGACAACCTTAGATTTTAGACGCGTATATCTCTTTCTTCCTGACATAGATTTTACAACGTTTTAGGACATACTTGCCAACCTTTTTTCTCCCTATTCAAGGGTATTCAGGCATTTACGACATGTCCTATGCTATTTTGTCACACAAATAAAATGTATATGGTCGAAACATACCAAATATTGCTGCAAATTCACTGTTTGGTCACTTGTAACCTATAGTTGTGTCATAAGTATGCTATGGAATAATTTGGAGTGGGTCATTGCTAATGAGAGCCATAGGAAGAGAATAGTGGTGCCGCACACTTGTGTAGATGGCGGGTGCTCAGTGGAAAGCCAATTGGCAGTAGTCCAGAATATAGAAAAATCCACCGCACTCCTTGTGATCGCAAAAAAGATTTATTTAACAAAGATTCATATCCAATATCGACTCTCCGATCAAGTATGTACAATGCATAGGAGATATAATATTAATTTTTCCCGCGGTCGACGTTTCAGCCACAATTGACCTTCATCAGGGACCGAGACCTGGGGAGAAGCAGGAATTCAGGAGAGTGGCTAATGAAAACCAAGCTTGAGTTTTTTTTTTTTTTTATTTTCTAAGATTTGAAACACCACACAAGTAGATGAATGTACAATGATAGGGTTAATGACAAGAATGTTGAAGACAGCAGGGTTAAGTACAGGGAGTGTTCGGTAGAAAAGAATTTCTAGGTTTGGCAACCATTCAAACTTCTATGAGCTTTGACAATATAAATTTCTACTACTATGCATCCTCCCTAAGTCATACAGAGGAAAAACAGACTGAGTTGACTTAACATTGATCTGGGCATTTTTGTGCATGACAAAAATATTTCTGTAGCTTACGAAGTGTGATTAAATGTGATTTTAAGGAATTTATTATGCAAACGAATCAAATATTTACACTATCTATGCGCTCCTTATCATCCCAAATTAACACTTCTTTTCCCAAGTTTCTACACTATAATGCTATTAGGGATTAAGCTCCCATTAATCTCATTACACTCTGTGTGCAAATTAATCCCCTTAAACTCAAGTGAGGGGACTAAACTGCAATGCTGGTTGAGTGACGAGATTATCTCACTGTCTAGTGATAGAATTCATTTGCATAGTGTAATACATTTTCATAAATTAGCTAAAAAGGAACGTTTATGGTTATACAATTAATTGCTTAGAGTTTTAAATGCCTAATTGTATATGATTAATCACAAGGCAAATTACTTAGTATATAACCAATGCATACCCAGGGGACCAGTTAGACTCATGAATTTCATCATTTTATGGAATCATATGAATAGAAATCAGTAATTACAATGAATTCCTAGCGGCAATGGAGCCATGAGCTAAAAATTATTCCAGGACATCATACTTTGGATAACATTATCCTTCATGGGCACTGAAGTAAGCACTTAAAGCAACACTGTCTTATAGATGTCTATCAGCGGTTAGGAAAGCAGAAGCAGTGGGTTCCCATTGAATATCCATTCTAGTATTCCAGTAGTATTATTTTACGAAAGCACTAAAAAAAATCAAATACCAGTAAAGTTTATTTTTGCGCTATAAACTGAGCCACATTTCATTACTTTTAATTTCAGTTATTTATATAGTACCAACAAATTCCAAAGCACTATAGCGCCAACATATTCCATATATGGGGCGTATTTAACAGTCCCATATTTGGATCCCTCATATGTAGTGTCTGGTGAGTGGCACAATCTAAATTCCAAATTAATCTACTGGTAGGTTTTTAGAAGGACATACCTGTACAAACAGAAAGAGAGAACATATAAACTCACACAGAGTTTCTACAGTTTTCACTATGTTTGGATTTCAACACTGTAGAGGAACAGTACCAACCACAAAGCCACTTTGCTACCCTTTCTATATCACTTCTCAGAGACAATTTCTGTTATACTGTTGACCATGGCCAGGGAGGAACATGATATCCTGTAAATTTGTATTACATTATGTTTTCCATAATCTGACGTCTATAACATCACAATAAATTATTCAGAATTTGATTTTAAATTATTAAATGTTTTAGTAGTTTTAGTTGTTATGTGACTCTGTATGGGAAGAGTAGGAAAAGGTATATGACACACCTGTGCTAGGGACCTTGTCTATGATTAAGGACCTGTGGGTTAGAAACTGAGGTTGTCTTTTACCCCCTTAAAATCTTTGAGCACTTTTTGGATTGCGTAATTTGCTTATTTTTATATATTGATTGTTTTGTGCAATGAAGTTTGGACTTGCAAACAAGATTTTCATGCTGATCGAAGCAGCTTTTACCGAACACGCCAAGGTGAGCATTTTATATTTGAACGATTAGTTATTTTAGTATTTACAGTAGTTCTTCATAGTTCTTAAATTACATAAATATAAACGTCCAAAATTGTTAACTTGGTTAGAAACATGGAAGGGAAAGGCATGGACCGCACATCCTCATACTATACGTTGATCTAATGCTTCTCTAATGCCACCACCGCAGCAAAAAACGCACAGATGGAGGGCACAGCCCAGTGGGCCAACAGCCCCACTGCTGCCAGACCTAGCCCCCCTGGCTCTGGGCTGCACCACCACAACATCACAGCATCAATGGCCGCCATACAGCACCGCCACCAAAAAAATTAAAGGTTGGCACAGCTTACCTCTCCTGGGCTCCCTGCTAGCAGACTGAAAGAAAAAGGGCATTAACCCTTATACAGACTACTGCTAATTAAAAACACCTGGTGTTAACTTGGTTAGACCTTATATAGTTATGGCCACCTCTCATACCATGACCCCTCTACATCAATATTAAATACCAAAAAAAAACACATAGAGAGTATACAGTCAAAAAATATGCAAAAATCTTTATTAATTACATAGCTTTAAAAAAATCCCATAAAAATCGAGGCATATATATATAAACCCTAATAACTGCAGGCATAGAGAAGGTCCCCCATACAAAATGTACAGATAAATCTTATTGTTATAAGGGTCCCCAAATAATTCAATAGTATCAGACAAAAAATAAGGTCAGTGTACCAGAGGCATATAATACATATCGTTTAAATGAGATCAATGTCTATATACCAGATGTAAATATTTGACTCTATATAGTATCAATATGTTCCATTCTATGGTACAACAGAATGTAAAGACAACTAAAATAATAACTCCTAGATAATGGCGACCCTTACCAACAGAGGAGACCTAGTCAGCCACCCGAATGTGCATTTCACGTCCCTTGCTTCTTCAGGGGGTACCTTGAAGAAGCAAGGGACACGAAACGTCCATTGTCGATTTATCAACCCTTTCTTTCAGCATGACAAAAAGTAGTGAGAAATCCCCAATTATTACAATTTTATGAGCAGTATCCTCCCTTTATGTTTTGTGCAGGGATCATATTCAAAACCCTGAACTACCCAGCTCCAGAGTAGTGGGTTCACCACAAGCCTTTTATAAAAGTGATCATAAAAACTAAATGAATGACATAAAAAATGCAATGATCATGTAGAGAAATGATTATTGCAGAAAGAGTTATGCATCTGTTGGCAGTGTCTCCTGGTATCTGTTGAATTACTGTTCAGTGGTTGGCATGTGACAGCCGCAGCCAATAAGTGGCTCTAGCGGTCATGTACTTTGTCACTGACACCACTGCTCATGTACCATTTGCTTCTTAGACGGTGATGACAGTGGAATGGCACATGACAGCTTAATCCACAGCGGTAGTCACATGCAGGAAGTCAACCAAGACGGGGGGCACCACAGACAGTGCTGCAACGGTGGTGAGTACAAACATACGCATTTTTTATTTAATTTTTATGATAATTTTTATTTTTAAGATGAAAAACTCCCTTAATTATGGCTAGTTGATTGTATAAGTTAAACTTCCTAGCCCATATGCAGTATCTGGTGGGTGGCAACACACAGCTGACTTATGCCCTTTATATGCATGACAACAGTACTAAGGGTGACATGTCCGAAAAGTGGCTTATCTATGCCAGTTTTAGACGCATTAAATCAGTGTAAAGTGAGCCTGAAAGTCCGATACTTTCTAAAAATTGGCGTCAGGTATACCTTGCATAGATTACTTAATGCGTCTAAAATGGCACATCGTATCAAAAAAAGGGCGCATTGTATCAAAAAAGGGGCATCGTATCAAAAAACAGGGCATTGTATCAAAAAAGGCGGCATTGCATCAAAAAGGGTGCATTGCATCAAAAAAGGGTGCATTGCTCACATTTACATAGTTTTTTTGGGTAGTTATGGTAGGTCTATCGGGGGTATTGCGCCAAAATATGTAGGTGCCCAATAGGGCTTTTTGCGACGGGGGCGCCGGCACCATTTTAGGTGCTTAAAAAGTTCTTTCCCCGGGTGTATAATGTGCCATTTTGGTGTACGACATTATTTAAAAAATAAACCCGTAAAAAAGGGGGGTTTGCCGCAAAATAGAACAAAAAACTGGCGTTGGCGTGTTAGGACATGTCGCCCTAAGTGTACTACCCTGTGGCGATATGGTAGAGGTGGTCATTTCCTTAGGTGGGAAATTTTGAATCTTTATGCCTCCCTGACTTTTCATAAAAATTAATAATAATAAAACTTTATTTATATAGCGCCAACAAATTTCGCAGCCTTTACAATGTAGAGGGTATAATTACAGACAAAAAAAGACATTCACAGGAAGAACTTAGGTGAGCACAAGGTTGAGGGCCTGCTCGCAAGAGCTTACAATCTAGAGGGTCCCGGGGGGAAAAAAAGAGGGAAAATTGAAAATTTACTGGCCCACCCTTTTTTTAAAAATTTGGGGGAGGTTTACATAAAGTTTTGGTGAACTGCCACTAGATGTACACTATATACAGATAGTGCTGTGAGTCCCCAGTGTAGGGAGTGCGGAATGTGTGTGATAGAAGGTGTGGGTTAGCAATTAGTGGTTTTGGTAGGCCTGCCTGAGGAGATGTGTTTTCAGGACACTTTTAAAACTCGGGCTGGGATTGTGCCTGATGGTACGGGTAGAGTTCCGAGAATGGGTGCAGCACGTGCAAAACTTGAAAGAGGCATGGGAGGTTGGGGATATTGTAGTCTGTAGTTTGATGCCCGTCTGAGCGGAGAAAAAGGGGGCAGGGTGGTAGACAGAATGAGGGAGGAGATGTATGGGGGCAGCATGGGGGAAGCTTTATGGTGAAATGAGAGTTTTGCTGTATTCTGTGCGGGAGGGGGCAACCAGTGGAGCGAGTGAAAGGGGTAGAGGCTCAGTATAGCGGCTGGAAAGAAAGAAAAGCCGGGCTGCTGCTTTAGGGCAGATTGGTGGGGGGAGAGTTTACAGGGGGGAAAGACCGAAATTAAGAAGAGTTACAGTAGTCAAGACAGAGTGAAAAAGGGGCAAAATGAGAGTTTAGTTGTTTCCACGTGAGAAAAGGAGGGATTTGGAGTGTTCTTGAGGTGCAAGTGACAGGACGTGAAAGGGGTTTGGGATATATGGGGTAAAAGACAGATCAGGGTCTAAAAAAAACCCCAAAACCCCGGGCGCTGCCTGGGAGTTATGGTGATGACACATGAAGAGAAAATAGCAGATGGGGGTTTGGTTGAGAGGGGGAAAAAAAAGAAGTTGGGTTTTTGGGTGAGGTTTAGTTGTAGATAGAGAGAGGACTGATGTCAGAGAAGCGGACAGACAGTCACTGGTGTTTTGTAGCAGGGCGGATAGGTCAGGGGAGGAGGTGTATAACGGTGTTTTTCACGTGAGATGGTACGGGAACCCAAATTACTGAGGGTTTGGGCCCAATGGGGGCTGTATAGATTGAAAAAGGGAGGGGACCAAAATGACCCCTGGGGGAACCCAACGGCAAGGGGGAGAGGGGGGAATAAAACCTGCAAATGAGACACTAAAAGGGTCAGAGAGGTAGGAGAAAACCAAGCGAGAGCAGGTCCTGGGGGCCCAATGGTGCGAGCATGTGAGGAGAGATGGTGATAACAGTGTAAAATGCTGCGAGAAACCAAAAAAAACCAAAACAACGAGTATTTGCCCGAGTTTGCAGTGGGGAAATTGGGACTTTAACAGGGCATTTTCTGTGGAGTGTGGGGTGCGGAACCTGATTGTGGGGCCCAGAAGGAGTTAGCAAGAGATAGGGTCAGGCGAGATTTAGCCCCAAGCTTTTCCAGAATTTAGGATAAAGGGAAGGTTAAGACTGGGGGGTAATTGGCAGCAGGGGTGGGCCAGGGGGGGGTTTTTTTTAGTGGGGAGTTAAAGTACCCCTGTTTAAAGGAGGAGGGAAGACCCCATGGGAGAGAGGGGTTTCGATTGCGTAAGGTGGAGAGGATGCTGGAGAAAAGAGGGGAAAAGGGTGGGAGGGAAGGGGGTCGCTAGAGCATTTGGTGGGGCGAGCAGACGGGAGAAGCCTGGAAAATTTTTTTTGGGGTTGGGTCAAGAGTTTGAGAACACATAGGGATGTACAGGGAGGGACGGGATTGGTTCTGCTTGTGGTTTTTGATGAATGTTATGCCGGATCTGTCAATTTTTGTCTTTGAAATGAGTGGCCAGTCCTCCCAAGGGTCAGAGCCCGGGGCTGGTTTTGGGCCGAGAAGGGGAGGGGAGGGTGTCAAACAGGCATTTTGGTTGTTGTTAAGGTTGAGATGAGGGAGGGAAATATTTTTGTTTGGCGTGTAAAGGCAGTGTGAAAGTCCTGAGATAAATTGTAGTGGAAAAAGTTGCAGGTAGCTTGACTTCCCAAAACCTCAGAAACCCCTGGGGCACGTTGCGGGAACCGGGGTTGAGACAAAATGCCAAGGCTGCGGGGCTGCCCTTGGTGGTGCGGTGTGTGGTGGTCCAATATGTCAAGGGTGGTTTTGAGATTTTTGTTGAAATTTTTTTGACACCCAGGTCAGGAAGGGGGGGAGGAGTTGGGGGGGGAAATGGGACGAAAGGTGTCGGGTTCCCTGGGTTTTTAATGGAGGGTATTTCTGAGGGGGGAAAGGGCAGGTGTGTCCGAAAGGCTGAAAAAGATATAAAAGAGATAAGGTTATGATCAGAGAGGCATAAGGAGAATTAGTGAGGTTAAAAATGGTGAGAGGACAAAGACCAGATCAAGGAGTTCCCATCCTTTTGGGTGGGGGAGCTGAAACTGCAAGAGGGCCCAAAAGAAGAGGTCAGTGAAAGAAAGGAGGAGAAGGAACATGGGGCATCAATGGGGGTGTTGAAGTCACCCATGATGAGAGTGGGGATTTTAGAAGAGGGAAAAAGGGAGCCGGGAGCGAAAGATCCAGAAACTGGCGGGGTGGCGGGGGGGGGGGTTTTGTACACACCCGCGATCTGATGGAAAAAGGCCAAAAGTTAATGGTTGGACTTAAAAGGAGGGGGGAAAATGAGGGGGGGTCGGGAGGAAAAACCTGGGAATGCAGTGGGGGGGAGAGAGAAAACCGACTCCCCCACCCCCCTTTCTCGGTCTGGGGGGTTTTGGGGGAAGTGTGGCCGCCCTGGGTGAGAGCGGCAAGGGGAAGGGGGTTCAGAGTGCTGGGGCCCTGTTTTGTGAGGGCCGCAGGGGGAAGGAAAAAAGAAAGAAAAGGTCAGGATAGCAGTGGGGTTTTTTGCCAAACAGATCGGGCGTTCCCCAGGGCACATTTTTAAAAGGGGCAGGGAAAACATACAGGAAAAGTGAGGGTTAGAGGGTTTCTATGGAAGGAGGGGGAGGAGGGTGGGGGTGGCAGTAAAAGGGGGCGGGGGTTTTGGAGAGATGTCACCAGAAAGAGAAGCAGGAGAATGAAAGGGCAGCAATGTTTTAAAGGGTGAATAGCGGCGTTTTTTGCAACTCTATGCCAGCAGGCGATTTTGGGTGGTTAAAAAGGGAGAACAGTGTGTGGGATGTATACATGGGTGAGGGGAGGATAGAGGCGCTGATATTTTGATCACCTTTACAGCTTATATTTTGATGATTAAAACATCAAAGAGTTGCATGAGCAGGAAAACTTTTTTCCTTTCTTTAGTCTGCTGCTTAAACAAGTGTTTAAAGCAACTGAAGAATTTTATTAACTGTAAGTTCCTGGAGTGTTGAGCGATTTTCGTTGGCTACGACATCGGGTCGATGGTCGATGTCGGCCATCATCGACAAAATATTCGTGGTCGATGACAGATGATCGCCAGAGACCCTTTAAAATCTATGGGAGAGCAAAAAAACCCATTCTTACACCCAAAAAGGGGTGGAAAGCTGGAATTAAAATCCCAAAAAGTCAAAGGATAGTGCTACATCTTAGGGAACACACTTAGGACCCTTTTTCTATCCTGTCTTGTACCACAGCATGACCCTTAAACCGCATCAACCCCCCAAAATTAAAAAAGTGCCGAAGGCGTATTTTTTGAACCATCATTTTTTCTTGAAACTGGGCATTGACAATCCCCGTCCGGAACGCAATGAGCCCCAAAACCCGATGACCCCCCGATTAAAAATGCCGGAAAAAAAAAGTCTTTCAACCACATTTAAATTTCACTGGAATTGATATGCCTGTCCTGACCCCCAGCATGAGCCCCAAAAACCGCATGACTCCAGATTAAAAAATGCCGGAAAAAGGGGTCTTTCAAACCCCCCATTTTGTTTTAATGGCTTGACTTTACCCGTCGGGCCACAGCATGACCCCCAACCTGCTGACCCCCAATTAAAAAATGCCGGAAAAAAGGAGTTTTGAACCACCATTTTAGTTTTAAAGGAATTGAACTACCTGTCCTGGGGACACATGAGCCCAAACCTGCATGACCCCACTTTAGAAAGGCCGGAAAAAGGGGTCTTTCAAAACCCCCTTTTGTTTCACGGAATTTTAATGTCCTGTCCCGGGTAGTGTGCCCCCCCTTAGGTGCGGACCCAAATTTAGCTTCACTTGGAAATGTGGTGGGGTTAAGCTCCTGTTCCCCCCAGGTGCCCTTTTTCTTTGGGATCTTTTTCTCTTTTATCAAAGTGTGGAGGAAATTGTCTCTGTACTTTGTTTCCTGTTTTCTTTTCCATACTCCCTTCCTTGAATAACCTACAGGTTAGTTTTCCCGTACCCCATTGTCAATTCAGAGGAATTTTTTTTCCAGCTTTTTGTACATGCAAATTTTTTAGTAGTTTTTTTTAGAAAACACATTTTTAAAATAGGATGGAATCCCACATATCTTTGTTCTCTTTTTTTTTAAATTTTATTAAAAGGGTTGTTCAAAACAGGGGTTGAAGCTTGTTAAAGATCTTGCAAAAACAAGTCATTTTGCATATGTGTCGATTAACAGTGCCTACTATTCCGTTTGCAGCACCATCACCTTGAGCCCTCTTGACAATTGGAAGAACAAATGTTGTTAAAACAACATTTTTTTTTTAATAGGACCTGTAGTATAGTGCATGTCACAGAAAATGCCCCCCAAAAATTCAAACATGCCCCTTTAGCCCCCTTTGACAAAATTGGAAGAACAAATGTCTGTTAGAAACAACATTTTTTTAAATAGGACCCTTTTGTATGCTGCATGTCAAGCAAAATGCCCCCAAAAATCAAAGCATGACTCTTGAGCCCCTTTGGGCAATTGTGAAAAAACAAATGCTATTAGAAACAACATTTTTTTTATAATAGGGCCCGAGTATAGCTGCAGTCACAGCAAAAAGCCCCCAAAAAATTAAAACTGACTTTGAGCACTTTTGGGCAAATTTTGAAGAACAAATGTCTGTTAAAACAACTTTTTTTGAAAAGATCGTAGTATTGCTGCATTTTTAAAGCAGCATGAACCAAAAAAAATTTTAAAAAATTTACTTCTCCCACTGTTAAAAATTGTGAGGGAGAAATGCCACTTAGAAGCCACATTTCTGTTCCAAAGGACCATGATTATTGTTGTTCTCAAGAAATGCTCAAAACCCTTGACAATGCGGAAAAAATTTAAAGATAAAGTGAGTAAGGAATACGGTTTGTATGAAACCTTTTCTGCTTTTTCAGTCTCCTCACAGCAAAACCAGCAAATAAAAGTTGGGAAAAGAAATAAAAAAAATTCGTAAGAAAATTTCTTTTTAAAAAAAGTTTAAAAGAGGACCATTTCTGTTTGAAAAGGAAGTGAAGTAGACCGGCAACTAATCGGGGAACCTCGGCAATTGGGGCCACAACATCATCAGAGATCCATACCTGATTCATCTTGATGAAAGTCAAATGATCCACATTATCTGTGGAAACCCGGATGCGTTTGCCCTTTTAATGACTCCTCAGCTGTGCTGAAGGTCCCTCAGATATGACGCTGCTGTGGGCAGGACAACACCTCTATGGCGTGGCGAACGAGCTCGTGCCATTCGCCCATTTTGGATACCCAGAAGTCTATTGGGTCCGGAACACATACAAAAACATCAGTGTTGAGACGCAGATGGGTCGTTGCACCATGATCTTAAGCTGGTCTCTGTGGTTAGATGTGTGCCCTGCATTGAAAATTGGTTGGTGAGGTGGTAAAAAAAGATTGCCAGAGGTCCCCCATTAGGCTTTTTGCACCTTGCCTGCTGCTGCTGCCGCTACGGCTACTTGCACTCTACTGCTGTAAACGTCGCTGATGTTGTTCCACCGTGACATTTGGGGAACGTGAATCAGACGCAACAGATGTCTCCAGTTGATCAATCAGCAAGGTCTCCATTTCCCTGCATTTTACTCTCTATTTGGGTGGTGGAAGGAAAATGCTGAGTTTTTGTTTTGTACCGGAGATTCAGGAGGGTGGCCACCCAGTAACTGTTTTTCATTTTTGATGGCCTTAATGCGAGGATCATGTTGGAGGAATGGAGCAATCCAAGCACTCATGTGAGAGATGGAGCCTTGATTTCCAAGCCTCTGGGTCGGAGGGGCACTAGCAAAACTGACTTCCTCATCTTCCTCCTCCGCCTCAAACTCACGCCAAAACTCTTTCCAAGGCAGGGACGTCAGTAAACGTCGGTGTCTAGGAAATTTACCTCCTCCTCGTCCCTCCTCCTCCTCCGCTTCCTCCGGCACAGCTTCAACACGGGCCCTGACTTCCCAGAGATGATGCAGCCTGAGGCTGAAGCGCCCACCTTGCACTAGCCCTGGCCCCCGAACCACTGCCTAATGAAGACCGATGAAATTGTGAAACTTTGGGGCCTTGTGGATTTGACGGAGAGAAAGGCTCCGTGTCCGCATTGTGTCCGTCTCCTCCTCCGTCGCTGGGGGGACCTGATGTTCCAGAGTGTCCAACGATCGTTCCAGAACTAAGATCACCACAATGCTCAAGCTGAAAAGGGCATTGTCTGCACTGAACATTTTGGTGGCTTCTTCAAAACTTTTCAAGGATGGTGCAGAGCTCTTTCACCTGCCTCCACTCTCGGTGGCACAACACCCCGAGGTCCCACCCTGCTTGTCAGGCCCATGTGTCAACTTCGTACTGCGTTAATGGCATTGCGCTGCTGCTACAATCGCTGGAGCATGTGGAGGGTGGAATTCCAGCGTGTTGCCACGTCAAACAAAGAGACGGTTGAAAAGGGAGGCCGAGCTGACTGCAACGCAGCCAGGCGGAAACGAAGCAGGGTGCGATCGGCGGAAGTGCGAACTTAGACCTCGAGCTTCTCAGCAGGCAGTCCAGACCCGGGGAGCTCTTTAGAAATTTCTGGACGACAAGGTTCATGACTTTTGCCAGGCAAGGATGTTCTCCAGCCTACCCATCTTAAAGGGCGGCCAGCAGATTTCGCCCCTTATCGCACCCAGCCCGCGCTCGGTCTCGTGCGGAGAAGCCGTCCCCCGCTCCTGACCTGTGTGTGGACGGTCTCCAAGACAGATTAATTTCAACCGGCCTGGTTTCTCTGGGCATCGTGATTTCCACCAGAGGAACTTGGGGGAAAGAAAACCCCGCACCATCCCTGCGGTTTTGAAGAGCGTGCGCCGAGCCTGAGAGCCACCTTTACCCCCCGAGACATCCACCCAGCTCACCCAGTGAGCTGTCACAGAGAATTAGCGGGCCCTTTGGGCCCTGCTTACTAGTCCATGTGTTGGTGGTCAGATGGAATTTTCTGGCCACAGATGCAGACAACGCGCTTGAAAATTTTAGATGGCACGTGGCTGGCCAGGGCAGGGACCGCTTTTCTGGCAAAGAAATGCCCGCTCCGGCATCTGGTATTGGGGGCAGGCAAGGGCCATGAAAGTGGTGGAACCCACTGTGTCCACCAGACGGAAAGGCAAAAATTTCCAAGGCCAAAAAACCCGGCAATGCGACATTCAGGTTTTGGCTTTGGGATGGTTTTGGGTTAAAGTGTTTCTTCTGCTCCCAAACCGGGAAGACAGAAGGCTGGCTGCTGGACTGGCCTCTGTAAGGCGTGCAGGTCGTCAAACTGGCGGAAGGAGAAGGGGTAGGATGGGTCTCTGGTGCTGCTGGGGGTACTCGGGGACGGTGGAGGCTGAAGCGGAGGCTGATCCCTGTCATGACTCTGAGAGCCCATGGGCAGCTGAGGAGCGCTTGGTGGTGGGCGGGGAGGAGGGGGAGGAGGCGGAGAAAGAGGGTGGTGACAGTGGTTGGAGGCCCGGCGTCGGTCTGGCCTTTTTTGGCCAAGTGTTGCCTCCATTTAAACTCATGCATTCGCTGCATGTGACTAGACATGTTGGGTGGTGGTACCACCAAAGGATCTTGCCTCTACTTATGAGTATTCGGCAAGGCGGCATATGACATCGCTGGGTGAATCAGAGGCTTGCTCAAAGAAGGCCCAGGCTTGAGAGGTCCTGGACCTTTTTGACGGCGATAAGCGAGGAGCGAGGTTTTCGCTGACCGTGGCTGGCGGAATCATATCAGCAGACTTCTGCGACCGCCCTCTCCCTTTTTAAGGCGGAACCCGTACTGACACTACCCCATCGTCTTCCTCAACGTCCAGTGATGAAGCGCTCGCAAGCAAATTCTGCTGAAAAGACCATGTTGGATCCGCAATGTCGTCATCATCATCATCTGGTATGCATATATATACGGCAAGAACAAACTTTAAAACATCCGTTTATTAATATATCCTTAAAATATATGTAGCTTCACATGTGCACTTAGTGTTACTTGCATTTTGGATTGTAGAAATGCCGCGACCGGTAACAGGCAATCAGTCCACAGAGCAGTCTCCAACCCTCCGCTTCTGGAGAGAAATCGTGGAGTGTACCAGAAGGTCGGGCCAAGGTGAACGTGCACGACGTTTCGGGGAAGCTCCTCCCCTTTCTCAAGCACGCGCCCTCACCTACATAGCTTCTATTTATACTCCGGCTAGATAGTAGCAAATAGCAAAATCTAACTGTTAAAATGACAAACAATAAAAACAAGAGCGTAACTCATAGAAAAACCCTAAGATTAAGATCTTCGTTCAGGCCCGCGGGAGCCAGAGTATCCAGGCGGAAGATCCACTTAGCCCCCTCTGCAATAGCACTCAATGTTCTCAATGTTCTCACCCATCCTACATCTAACCTCCTCCAAGACGCACCAGCGTAGTTCAGTCACATTGTGTCTGCACTCGCTGAAGTGTTTAGCCACAGTGCTCTCTCCATATTTCTTACTCTTCTCTTCATCAATTTGTGGGTAAGTCTTTTTTATCGTTCTAATATTCGAACGATGTTCATTGATTCTTATTTTAACTTTCCTCGTAGTCTGTCCCACGTATCCCTTACCACAGGGACATCTTAGAAAATATACACTACGTGGAAATCCCTAAAGAAGCATTTATGCTATCTATCATACATGAAAAAATTTGAGATCTCAGTTCACATATTTTGAAAAAAAGATGTTTAAGCTGCCCACGACTTTCAACGTGATCTCAAATTGGGCAGTCCTAATGCTATCTTTACCTCTCAATTGAGCCAATCAGGCCTCTCACTGGGTCAACCGACCTCCATTATTCAGAGAGAAAAAATAAAAAACACCCAACCTGCAAGCTGCCCTTCTTATGACAGCCTGTGAGAGTGTCCCCGCCCACTCTCACAGGCTGTTATAAGAAGGGCAGCTTGCGGGTTTTGGGTGTTTTTTATTTTTCTCTCGGAATAATGGAGGTCGGTTTGACCCAGTGAGGGGCCTGATTGGCTCGATTGAGAGGTAAAGATAGAAATAGGACTGCCCGATTTTGAGATCACGTTGAAAGTCATGGGCAGCTTAAACATCTTTTGATCAAAATATGTGAACCGAGAATCTCAAAGTTTTTTCATCTTAGAAAATATATCACAGACTGAGAGTTACAAGTAAAGAATCCACGAAAGTTGATCTTAAAACCTTTAGTGGGATGATTGATGTACGACCCTTTAATTATGGAACTGCAATTTACACAGCCCAAAAAAGGTTATGTGCCTATTCTCTTGGGAACGATAGTCTCTTGTTCACTTTTCTTAGATTTTACTTCAGCTCTTGTGATCATGCTGCCCACAGTGCGACCTCTCCTATATATATGAATTGTGGTGTTAGTTGGGAAAAATTTACCATATTTTTTTATCATTGGATAAAATTTTCCCAAATGTTTCTTAATGGTTTTTTTAAGTAGTTCACTGTGGGCATCATATACACTTGTGTATGAAACACGTTGGCTTTGATTATTCTTATCAGTTTTTTTATAAAGATCACTTCTATTGGGTTGTCTGAGCTCCTTAGCAATTTCTTCAAGTCTATCCCTGTTCATATCCTCTGGCTTCAAATTTTTTAATAAATTCATGTTCTTGCTCTGGTATAATTCTTCAGAGGAACATATTCTCCTTCCCCGTATCATCGGGACCCTTAGGGGTACCTAAAACAATTGTAGAGCATTTTGACTTTCATAATGTAAGATGTTTTTCTTATCAAAACTTTTTCTATACAAGGTAGTACTAAACCCCTAGGGTTGTCTTTGATCTCAACGTCTAGGGTATGGATGACGTCCTCTCTATTGTTGGGAGTAAATTGGATGAGTGGGTGTATCCCATTAATTGTTCAATAAATTTGGAGGAGATGCCTTTTTAGTACCTGTCCACAATAGGAAAACGTCATCCACATATCTGAGCCATATTTTAACGTTCCTATAGCCTCCATTAGATCGTATATGTTGTCTCTCAAACATAGACATAAAGAGATTAGCGTAACTAGGTGCCACAGAGGACCCCATAGAGGTCCCCTGTAGCTGTAGGTACATGTCCTCACCAAACCTGAAATAGTTTTTGCAAAGTACTATATCCAATAGGTCCATTAAAAAATTAATGTGGCATTGGGAGAGGGGGGAATCTTGATTTAAGTTTCTCTCACTGCTGTAGTACCCTCCGTGTAAGGGATTTTTGGTATACAGCGTTTTTGATATCTAGTGTTTCAGAACCATGTGTCATCATAATGTGGTATTGTCTTTTAACGCTAGCAAAAACTGTTGGTGTCACTAAGAGAGTGAGGATCTCTTTCACAAATTTTTGTAAAAAGAGTCAAGTAGGATCTAACGGCCCCAAGGAGGGATCCTATCCCAATACTATCGGGCGGCCAGGAGGTTGGGGGCGGATTTATGTACTTTAAGGTACTAAATACAGTACCGGGGTCCGTGGATGAGGACATGTAAGAAGATTTTTTTCTTTTTCCGTTATTATTTCTAGTCTGGTTGCTTCAGAAAGAACCTCATTTATCAGCATTTTAAATTCATTGGGGGGGTCACAATCTAATTTCTTGTAGACAGTCTCATCACTAAGTTGTGTAAGGGCCTCATGCATATATTGTCTTGTATCTTTGTACCACAATAGCCCCCCCTTTATCTGCTTTTTTACAACGATGGTATTTTTCCTGCTTTAATTCTTCCAGTGCTAACCTTTCTTTTTTAGAGATGTTATTAACTTTAAGGTTCTGTCTACCTTCCCATTTTTTTTTTTTGTATTTCAGATGTAACAATTGTTTGAAGATTCTAAGGTTTTGGAGAAGTTATATTTGGGGGCAAATTGGGCTAGATTTTTTTATACTTCATAACTCTATTTTTGTTTACATGTCGTATATTTTATCACTGTAAAACATCTTAATTGTATTGCCTGCAAAACCTATAGAGTCTACAGTAAAGTCAAATAGTGTGGTAGTCATATTAGGAACAAAGTTAAGTCCTTTATTCATGATAGACAGTTGTGCATCAGTTAGTGTTTTTGATGAAATATTTAACGTAAGGTCCTCCCCGGCATACTCCCTCTTCTTGATTGTATCTACTTTTTCTTGGTTCTTTGCTCTGCCTTTTCCTCGATTCCCTCTGTTCCCTCCTCCAGAGGTCTCTCCAGGGTCTATATCGCTGTGTTGTAGAGATGGATCTAAAAAATCACCTTGTTGTTGAGTCTTCTTAGCTACCGATCTCAGTAGCATACGTTCTGGTGCCACTGCACTTCAGTTTCGATGCACTGCTGTCAGTGTATCCACGCTGTTTAAATGGTCTCCTCTCTGTGCGGTATCGCGTGCGCTCTTCAGCCCAGGTATATACGTGGTTGTGGAGATAGTCCTTTGTGTCCCTCTCAAATTTTTTAAGTTTGTTTTGGAATAATTGTAATTTATGTTTGTCCAGAGCTTCAGATATTTCTTGTTGAGTTTGTGCAAATTGTTCAGATGGTATACTCCGTTTCAGTTAGTCTTCCGTATTTTTAATTTCTATTCTTAAGCTCTCAATGTTCTGTTGTAGGAAAATGAACAGTAAGATTTCATCAACTCCATGGAGTAGTTGTTACCAATGGCAAACCATCTCTCACGATAAGTGGCATCTTCTTGTAGGAGGATAGGCTGCAATGGACTTCTTAGCCCTCTGGGAATCCTTTCTACTTTAATGTATTCGGTTAGTGTTGAGGCATGGGATATAAGGCTAACTTCCTTTCTTTTAGGTTGTTCAAACTTCTTTGGGAGGTTAGTAGTTAATTCTTTTGACCGCTCCCAGCCAAATCCAGCAGCCTCAGCCTGTCTTAGTATGTCCGAACGCTCATTAAGATTAAAAACAAAAGTACCGGCCCGCCTGTCTGTGAGCTGTGCACAATCTTCAAATGACATAATATGTCTTAAATAGATTTCAAAGGTCAAGACTACCGATAGGAAACGAAATAGTCACTTTTTGTAATATTCGGTAGATAATATAAAGTATAACCGGTCGGCAAATAGTACCTGCACTGAGGAGGTTTCCCTGACTCCTCCGTATCTAGTATGCATATATATACGGCAGGAACAAACTTTAAAACATCCGTTTATTAATATATTCTTAAAATATATGTAGCTTCACATGAACACTTAGTGTTACTTGCATTTTGGATGGTAGAAATGCCGCGACCGGTAACAGGCAATCAGTCCTATATGAGCAGTCTCCAACCCTCCGCTTCTGGAGAGAAATCGTGGAGTGTACACAGACAGGTCGGGCCGAGGTGAACGTGCACGACATTTCGGGGAAGCTCCTGCCCTTTCTCAAGCACGAGCCCTCACCTACGTAGCTTCTATTCATACTCCGGCTAGATAGTAGCAAATAGCAAAATGTAACTGTTAAAATGACAAACAATAAAAACAAGAGCGTAACTCATAGAAAAACCCTAAGATTAAGATCTTCGTTCAGGCCCGCGGGAGCCAGAGTATAGTGTTGAGCGATTATTATCGACAAAGTTGAAATCGGCACAGTTTTTATGGTGATCGGATTTTTTAGATCATGCGATAATTTAGGTTAAAATCTGTGCATCATCTATTAAGTTCGCACCTTTTTCGGAGCTTCCTGCAATTTTGGCGGCCAGCAAATCAGATTACAGAATAGAGCAGAGTGAGATGTGTGTGCGACGTCGTGACTGGGATGTGTATGGTTGCGATTGGCTGGAAAAATCACATGACCTCGTTTTACATAGAACAGCGTTTCCTGCTCAGCCTCAGTGTCTCCCAGCGTCTCAGAGCAGAAGGACGTGCGCTCTGCTTGTGTCCAAACAGCTCAGCGAAATTATTATATTTCTTCACAGAGAAACCTCTACTATTAGCTGTGATCCTTACAATTTAGTTAGATTAGAGATTGGAAGATTTTATATAGTTAGGTAGAGAATTTTAAAGGAGCATCTACCGCTGTAAAGTCATGGGGGGGAGTGGAGGGGGGAGCCCCCGCGGGCGAACACAGACAAGCTCTATAAAGAATACTGGATAAAGTTCACCAAGACTTAGTGTAGACATTGCAGTAGCTTTATTATTAACAGTTTTCTATTGAAATATTTCCTGGATATTGGGCAGCCTGAACTTATAGGATACACATCTTTTCTAGTAACTGCAGGTCTCTTTGTTAGGTGCAAAACTCCACTTTTATTATCAGTATACATTTCAGATAGGTGTTCATTTTCAATTTTGCCCATTCCACCTTTGTTGATATATCCACTAGTACTTAAATTAGAATCCAGCAAGTCAGCACAGGTTGATAGGAGACAAAAATACCTTGTAATATCCGATAAATTTCAGAAAACGTTTTTTTGACTTTTTGGGGCAAATACAGCTTTG